>JABUQX010078577.1:5000-20000 GCA_015478945.1 Trachelipus rathkii
TATATATATATATATCTATATATACATATATATAGGATATATACTATATATATATATATATAAACGTTTGTAATTAATAATTACTCGCTTTTATCTATCCAATTGATGGTCTCTTTTTCAGTTTTTTCCGCTAAAAAACCCTTAAAAAAACGTCGTTGGCAAAAATATAAAGGTTTCAGGTTAAAATTTCCCCAAGATTTAGGGGGGACAAGTGCCCCACCCGTATACGCCCATGATAAGAGTTTTGTTTACAATTGTCAGCGGATCCGACGGGCGCGCTCGGCGTTTCAGGTACTCAAATTTCCTGTTCTTCTCAGAGGTTAATGTCAATTTTTTTTATTCCCTGTAAGGCTGTCATACGAGCTATTCACTCGGGCTTCTCGGAACCGCAGCTATAAGTATATTCCTTTTTTATTAATAAATTTTATTGATTCCGCTTATCCAAATTTTGGCTACAGAACTAAGAGCTCCAGTATGGATATGACAAGATTCCAGATACTTCTAGAGAGACTTCCACTTGTTAATAGACAAGTTTTAAGTATTCGATGCATATCGAAAAAGTCGAGATGAATGCTGCGTTTCCAGACAAATGCTCGAAAACGCTTCGAAATTGAAAAAAATTACATTAACCAATCAGAGAACAGGAATTTTAGTACCTGGAAACGGCTGAGAGCGCCCGGGTCGCGCACTCATCTGGCAATTGTAAAAATAGCTCTTATAATTATAGTATGCTATTTTATGAAATGATCACGATTATTCAGTATCCTTATATAAAGTTAATAAAGATATCTACAAAATGTTTGGCAAGGTCATTTTCCGACCGATTGTTTTTGTAAAAAGATTTTTTTTGAAACAAAGTATTCTTCTGCTCAGTCGCGCCGTCTATTTTATTTCCGAATCGAGCATTTACAGCGCCCGACTGTGACGCTTACGTGACGTTAGAAGGTGCGCAAAACGGGATCTGGAAACGGATGCGATGATGCGGCCTGTGTTTGCTACCCGGGCTGCAGTCGGGCTTCTAGAAATTTGCCAGATGGGCCCTTATTGGTAAGTGTGTAGCTGAAGTCGAAGAAAAGTTCCGGTCCGGTTGGCACTTTTCCAAAGGTTTCCGAAAGGTTCCGTTTCCGGCCGGAACCAAAAATTTTGGGTTTCCGGTACATCCCATATATCTTATATATATATTATTTATATATATATAATATATATATTATAATAATTATATAGTATATATATATATATATAATATAATTATATATTTATATAGTATATGGATATATATAGGAAAGGTATATATATTAAATATATATATATATATATATATATATATATATATTATATATATATATAATATGATATATATATATATATATACTATTTATATATAATTATATATATATATAGATATATAATATTTAGATATTTCATTACATAAAAAAAAAAAAAAATTTTACAATAAAAAAAACCACCTGTATCTCGGTTAAATATGATGGTCTAGAGCGAAAAATTGTGCACCCATTAACGCAGCGAGTGATGGTGGAAAAATTGTATTAATGGTTGAGTTCAATTTTTTGAATTTTGGGAATTTTAAAATTTTTGAAAATGTCAAAAAGTTTCACGCATTTTTAAACAGACCTTTTTGAGACTTTTCCAGTATTCACTGCAGTTACAGGAATTTATATTAAATAGCATGATATTGATTCATTAGCTGTTGGTTCCCATCCTTAATCTCATTGCCACAACAACATTTCGATGAACTTGAGACTTGAACAAAAAAAAAAAAAAAAAAAAAAACCCACTTCAAATTAATTGAAAAATGTGCATGTATGATGCGCTATAACTCCTATCCAACATGATGTATTGGTTGTTTTTTTTCCTTCCTTAAGTATGGGCACGTCACGAAAAAAAAAATTGGTACAAAAAAACAAACAACCAAAAGCACAAAAAAAAAAGATATAATTTTTATAAATTATATATCATTATATATATTATATTTATATATATAATTACCTACTATTACTCTCTAGATATATATTTGTAAACTACTATATTAATATACTATATATAGTATTATTTAATATATATACTCATATATATTTAATATAATTATATCTATATAATATATTATAAGGCTAGAAGTGACATCACGGTGTATAATTCTAAGCTATCGCATTTTATGTGAGATTACGTGGCCTGCGTTTGGGTTCGGATCCCTATGTTTTAATGGTAATGAAGGAATCGTGAATTCATGAACTTGGTTGGATCGAACCAACACTACTCAAGACCGTGATCTTGGTTAGTCCTTTCCTACCACATATGGGTCTATACGAGCCCCGTCCCCCTTCGTTTCCTGAATGGCTGGCACAGCCGAGAATCTAGGCAACAATGCATCATATCAATGTCACGGAATACACCCGATATTAGAATATCAATAGTAGTAGTATAATCGATACGCCTGAACGATTCCCTTGGTTGATGATGGAATCGAATCACATCCGGACTAAAAAGAGTACCGGGGTTACTGTCCCGAACGCCACTAGTCCCATGGCCCCATCGTGGGGTCATTATATGGTTTCATTCGGACATTGAGGAATCCAAGATCCTCCCTAGCAACACGAGTGTTAGAGCAACTCGTATCATTTCAAACTCTTCGATGCCTTCATTTATATAGGTGTCAACATCGTTGTATCAACTGTTTTCATGCCGCATACAATCTCATGTGAGGAAAGGGGAGCTTGGCCCCCAAACACTGATAAATGGACTCTAGAAGGCTGAATTTGCGTGAGCGTATAGAAGAGGATGAAAGAAATTAGATTGGCGATATCTAAATTTGAATGCGGAGCATCATGAGCGGGCGCTTGGAGAAAACATAAGGAACATAGCTTTAAATTTATTTTTTTAAAACTTTTTAATAATATTTTCATCTTCTGTTTAAAATATGATATTAACTGACATATGTGACATATTGGCCTATAGGACAGGGTTTGTGGAGTTGATTTTTTTTTGTTGCATGTTTTTTTTTTTTTTATGTACTGAATAATTTATAAAAGTATTGAAGTAAAACGAAATAATTTTTCGCTGGCGATATATAAGCACTAGGTTCCTAGCCTATTAAAGAAATTATTATGAAAGAGTCTGGTATGTAAAAATAGTTAATAGTTATAGGCAAAAAACTCTAGAAAAGTTTTTTATTTTTTATTTAACCAATATATTATTATATACTATATTATATATTATATAATTTCATATATATATATATTATATTATATTATATATATATATTATATATATATATTATTACTTATATGATATATATATATATATTATATTTATATATATTATTATATATACTATATATAATATAGGCTATTATGGTGTAATCGAGCCCGCTTATTTATCCTAAATTTTAACAACAAGTTCAAGTTCAATATTTTTCATATCCTATTATATTAAAAATAAATTGTACCTTTTTTTCATATAATAATTAATAATAATAATATAATAATAATAATATATAATATTAAATAATAATAATAATAATAATAAAAATAAATCACAAAGCGTAGTATATAGGATATTTAAAATATTGTTAGCTAGAAAAAAAGAAAAAAATAACAATGGATTAAATAATGTATGATGTAGTATTCTAAAAAGGAATTGAAATAAGTTTTGCTCCTAATCATCAATTCAATTTGCAGAATAATAAAATAGAGGTAAAACTGGTGTTGAAAGTACATGAAACTTGAAACGGAAACGGAATGTGAAGTTCCTCCTTAAGATAATCATCTTTACTATGCTTGTTCTTTGTTTTTTAAAATGATATGCCATCTTTTTATTGATTGGGATCCACTGATTCAATATTTTTTGTTCTATGATATTGATTGTGTACTTTGGTTCCTCATCAAAACTTTCAAACTTATGTTTAAACAATTCAGGAAGCTTCATATTCAATAGTGATTTGATCAAAAGAGACCTGTGGTGGTTGGGGTTTAAGATATTCACTTAACAAAACCAATTGTATCATCTTCACACAAGGTGTCTGTACAAATTAAATTTGCTATTTTTTTTTCTTTCTGCGTTAATGGCAATAGGAAAAGAGGTTTATCAAATTTAATTCATAAAACATGTGTGTGATTTACGGATTTGAGATACAAATTTCATTTTGATTCCAGGACATGTGCAAATAGCACTGCATGATAGATGCCACAGCAATGGATTCTTGTGCTAATGTATACCTACGTTAAAGTAATCAAAAACTCTATTTAATATTTTAATATAAAGAAATGCATCTTATGGCCAGGCAATTCAAAAAAGCATTAAGGTCTTTTATAAGTTTTTAAGCCTCTGTCCCGCCTCCAAGCTTGGTCTTATAAATATAAGCATGGTAGACGAGAATAATTTTTATGCATGTAACTTAAATTGATGTATAAATTCCCAGTAAGTAGTCAAGGAATTTCAATCCTCCAACCAAGAATCTTCAAATGTAATATGAAGTTGCACTACAAAGTGGAGCTTGGAACTGAAAATGATCCTGGAACTGGAACCCTAAAACGGAAGAACAAGAGGTTTAGTCCTCTCTTCTTTTATTCAGTTATGATTGTAATTACGTAAGTCACTTATTTGTTCCCGCTGGATAGCGAGCGAAACTCACTTCAATTACAACACTATGATAGGCGACTTAGTAAATAATAGAGATTCACTTATCTATTACATCCTACTAAAGCTCTACTCATATACTTCCTGTTTAGCCTATAAATTTAAGTCTCAGTTTCCAATAAAAATGAAAAAAAAAAAATTATCTTAATAGGCAGTTTTTGGAAACATATTAAGTCTTTCTGGATCTATGTTTAAGATATGCGTTGTAATGTACTATCTATATAATATGTAATAAACGTTTTACGATGATCTTCTATATCTATTCTAAATCTTAGATTCTGACTTCTCTCAGTTCGTAAATTACGGTGAATCATTTATAACTTTAACGAAGGATAATTTCGTTAAGAAAATGTCACAAAGCTTACGTTTGTAGACTTCCCTATTTAAGTAAGAACACTTAATCCTATCACTTACAGTATAGTTCATTACTGATTTACCTCACTTTTATTCAGTCATTATTTATCGCATCTGTTTAACGCATTCATATATATATATTATATATACTTTCAAATATATCTAACATGATGGTTATTTTTACTCACAGAGTAGATTTCAGATCTTATGTCCTAATATCTTTTTTATTCACGTCTGACTTATCGCAATAATATAATATAATGAATATCAAACTCCTCTTATGCTATATTATAATTAAACGTATATTCAATATCACTTAATGCGAGGATTGCCACGTATATAGCCTTATATAATCGCACCTATTAATATTTAATGAGTATAATAATGATGCTTCCAGTGAATGCTAGCAGTAAAATGTATGAGTGACACAGAGGTGAATGGTGACCGATTGGGACCTAATACCTAATACTTTGAATCTTTTCCTCACGGTAATTAATATATATAATTATAATAAAGCATATAGATAAATCGGTTATGTTTTCAAAATGTATTCATATAACTCACGTAGGCCTTCCTGTTTCTTTATCCTGATATCAGTTCAAAAATATCTAATCTATAAGCAATGTAAAATATTTCACTTTTAAAATGCCCACCTTACAAAACCTTATCCCTATTAGTCATTTAATATTTACTTGAGTTAGATTATTTTTTTGCGAGCAATCATCTAATTAGGAATATGGATCACATATAAATCACAAAGACTTCATAGATACTATATGAAGTATTTATGAGTTTTAATACGTGTAAACGTATTTCGAAACCAAAATATCTTACTAGTAACTCTTAACGAGTAAAACATTCAAAATGATGGTTTTAAATTAGAGGTTAATATATCCAGTTACGATAAATACCGATTTACTTATATATAAAGTCTGCGAATAAAATCATTAATAAAATAGGTTATCTATTATTATTACCCTTGTTGTTGTTGATTCTAAAGAGGAATCTTCATCAAATTGTGATTCACACTGTACATCTTGTGATTTTGCTTCTAAAACATCGGGCTTTGAATACTTTTGAAAATCTAAAGGCTCTTTATCAGAAGATTTTTTCAAAATCTCTTCATTATATTTTTGAGTATATTCACCATTATTAACGACAGAAGCTCTTTAATAACGACAGATGCTCATTCATCTGCTAGTCTCTTTCTATTACTTATTTTATTTTGTCTCATTGGCTCACCAGTATATCAGATTTTTCATTACATAACTTTATTTCTGAAACTGAATGGTAAATAGTTTGGAACACTCACCTTACTATTTAATCCATTGATCCCACTTCCTTATATTCTTAGCTACCTCACACTTTACAGCCTCTGTAGATATATACAAGACAATTATGCTTACTTATATAATATTGGCCAATAAATTTGGTGTGAGAATATACTTATCAAGTATATATATATGTATAGAGGTATAAATCATATGATCACTATATTGTTGAATGTATATTAATTTATTTAAATTAATTTTTTTCATATTTATTTATATATAAATAATAAAATAAATTTGACTATATTTTAGAATTTATTAATTTGTAACTATATATATATATTATTATATATATAATTAGTATTATAATATATACTATATTATATAATAATATATATTAATATATATATATAATATGTATAAATATATATATATATATATAAATTATAATATAATTATATATATATATATATATATATATATATATATATAATATATATATAATAAAAAGGTATTAATTTAATATATATAATAGTATTATATATATATATATATATTATATATATAATATATATATATATATTAATATATTATATAATATAATATATTATAATTATATATATATATATACATATATATATATATTATATTATATATATATATTATATATATATTAATATATATTATAATATATATATATTAATTATATATAATATTATATCATATATATAGATATATATATATATATATATATTATATATATATCTATATAATAATATAATATATATATATTATAACTTAGTAATATCCTAGTAAGCATTTAAATTGCAAATCTAAATATTCTAAAAGAAATGTTGAAATTATATTATTAATGTATGTAAAATTATATTATGACAAGTCAAAAAATTATTCTCAGAAAGGTTAAAATATGATATTAAAAACGAAAGAAATTAAAATAATTTATAAGAACGTAACACACGCATACTTATCAAATTGCTTAAATGCTATAATATAGGTATATACCTCTAATAAAATACTTAACTATTAATAATATATGATAGGTTATACTAGATTGTAGATAATATTAATATTATTTTGGGTACATGAATTATATCACATTATGTAGTTAGGGATCACTATATATATTATATGATGAGAGCTACTTCCTCAGATCCCTCATAAAATATATTTTCTTATAAGCTTTGTATTTTCCTCGCTAGTTGCCTCATTACTCAATAGTACGTTGATATATATATAAACTAGTGGGCTTCACTTAATATGAAAATATATTTATAAATTGATATCAATTGAAAAATAATACTTAATTATTAAATATAAATTTATTGGGATGTTAATAATTGAATATAACTTAAACTATATAATAATATATTTAATATACTAAATCTTGAAAATTATATATAATTTAAGTATATATATTATATATATATATATATATATTAGTAATATATATAAGTATATAATTATATAATATATATAATAATATATATTAAGTAGTTACTATAACTTAAAAAATAGAACATTAATGGGAAGGTACACACACAGAAGGTATCATAGATCACTTATGTACTAACCTATATAGAAGTTAGGAGATCATTATGAAATATCGTAAAATATTTTGAAATATCGAGACTACACACAATTTGATAGTAAATTTTGAAAAGAAGCTTAGGAAGATGAAAAAAATTATTATTATTTAGTTATTATATTTTTAAATTTTATGTGAGAGTTATGCTTATATAATAATATTAATATAATAGTATATATATATATAATATAATATAGTTATAAGTATATATATATGATATATATACTATAATATATTAAATATATATATTATATATTAATATATATATCTATAGGTCAGGCTGAGTTTCCTATGTATCCGTCCAATAATGTATCTGTATAATCATTATATTAATATTAGTAATATATTATACATTTTAATAAACGGAATATACATTTTTAGAGTGATAATTAAATCGTAAAAGTAGTTGTGTACTTAGAGTAATCATTTTAAAAAATAATAAAAAAGATACTGATTTTAAAAAGTTAGAGACATACGACTCGAAATGTAATCATTTTTATAACTTATATATTAATTAACGTCAACATACTTATCGATTGACTCATACTTTTATAAATTAATGGGTGGTAGTAGTTTATTAAATAAACTAAGAATACTCACTACTAATAGGTTATATACCGAGTCACCGATTGGCAGGAGTCAGGGGTCTCTCGCCCGCCTTTCCGGGGACGGGGTAGGACTATTTTTCCCCCCTCCGGGGAGGGTCTCCCGGAACCCCCGCTCTTGGTATTTGGGTGTTCGCGGGGTTCCTCCGCCCTTCCTCCCGCTACGGGGTATGTTTGCCCTCGTCGGGGGTGCGCACAGCCCGCTAGGGTGTGGCCGTGATATATGTATATAGAATATATATATATAAGATATATAATATATTATGATATATATATATAGTATAATATATATATAATATATATATATATATATTATTATATATATTATATAGGATATATATACTACTATTAATATATATATATATAAACTAGTATTAAAAATTTTAACTAAAAAAACGAAGGCGGTATTTTGTATCTTTGTTTCATTCGGGTGCACGTGAGAAGAGATTTTCGCGCATTCAGAACAGCCTTAACAGAACCCGTTTACAATTTATGACGGGCCGTTATAATAAACTGTTTTTAGAGAGATTGCAGATTGTTTTTAAGAATTTATCAATTTAAGCACGAACATATTGTTTAATTCTATTACTCATTTATTCCTTTATTAAAAGGATTTCAAAGCTAGTTTACGGCTGATTCCGAAAATGTATTCTTTGGTTCGGCTGTAGTGATTGACTGTTTTTAGAGGGATACATATGACGGAACATGAACGCTGGCCATGAAATTATAATATAGTATATTATGTATAGTACTCATATATTATATATCATATATGATATTATATATATATAGTATGATATATTCTATATATATATATTTATATATATATATATATAGATATAAATATATATATATATAGTCATAGGCGATATATATATATATAGTAGTATTATAGTATATATATGATACTATATACTTAGTATATATCTATTATAGGTAGTAGGTAGTATAGCTATGCTATACTAGTAATATTATACTAGTATATGTATATACTATAATAATAATAGTAGGTATATATGAGTTATATAGGTATCAGTATAAATAATATATATAATGATAATTAATACTATAATATGATATTAATTATATATAATATAATACTAAGTTTGTTTGAGTCATTACATTTGTTTACATAATTGCAGTAATTCAGCTGATTTCTTGTTTACATTAACCTAGGCGTTTGCGCCACAAATATCAATAAAATTATGTAAAAAATAATATGAGGCATTGAGCGTTTCTCGTTTGGCGAGATAGCCACCTGAGCTCCTTTCCATCGAGTCATAAGTAGGGATGCTCAAAAATGAAAAAAAAAAAATATCGATACATTGATACATTATTGAATATTTCCAAAAAAATAAACCGTATAGTTGATATTTTTAACGCGATATATATCGAGTTACTAAATCGTTAAAAATGTCAAATATCGTTTAAAATATCATATTATATATATAATATATATATAATATATATAATATATATATATTCCCCCTATATATATATATATATACTATAATTATAGTCAATATATAGTTATAATAGTAAGTATATAGTAGTATAAGGATATATACATATAATTATATAGTAATTAGATATATATAGTATATATTAGATAGTAGTAGTATTATAGGGTACTATATATATATATATCCTATACCTACTACTATATTATATATTATATAATTATATATATATATATATAATATAATATAGTATAGTAGTAGTGGCTATATATATATATATATTATATATATACTGATATATATATATATATATATATATATATATTATATATATATCTTATATACTATATATATATATATAGTAATATATATATTATAATCGGTATAATATATATATATATATATATAAATATATATATTAATATATATATGTATATTCTAATAATGATATATATATATAATATATTATTATATATATATATATAACTATATATAATATATATATTATATTCGTCTTTTGTGATGTAATGTTAGTAACTATATACATATAGTATATATATGTATATAATTATATATAATATATATATATATATATATATAATATGATATATATAATTATATATATTATATATATAATATAATATATTTAGTATATATATATATATATATATATATATATTATATGCGGGTTATTATTTGAATTATTTACTTATTTTTAATTATAATGGATTGACTGGGACATTCAAGTGGGGGGAAATCTTTTTAAATTATTAATTCTTAATTATTATTATTGTTTGGTTGACTGGGATAGTCTAGGTTGGCCCATGTGGCTTCTTAATTATAATTACTATTCATTAATTACATTAATTATTATTAAAAATTATTCTTAATTCTTATTTTTATGGGTTGAATGGGACAGTCTAGATTAATAATTGGATTCTGCGTCTTCTTACTGTCTCTCTCTCTCTCTCCACTTCTCTCTCTCTTCTCTCATCTCGTCTCTCTCTCCTCTCTCTCTCTATCTATATATATATATATTATATATATATATATATATATATAATATATTATATTCATATACGTATATATATATATCACTAATATATATAGATATATATACTATATATAATATATATATATATTAATTATATATATATATATATAGTATATATATTATATATATATATATATTAATATAGAAAATATATTATAGATTTATTTATATATAATATATATATATATGGTATATATATATTTCGCGTGCCGTCACGAATCTGAAAAAATCAAAAAAATCAAAAATCAAAAAAATCAAATAAAATCAAAAAAAATCAATAATTGATTTTTTTCTAAAAAAAACAAATCAAGCAAATCCCCAACCCTGGTTTTAATACAAATATGTATATTTTTTATAAATTACAAACGCTTTTATTAGGCTACTTCTTTATATTTTTAATAGTCACAAAGAAACAAGTTCAGTAACGAACGAAAGTTTAATCACTCATTGAACGCACAGTCCTATCAGTTTTTTCTCAGCGAAACCAGATAGAATGAGAATACAGCAATAAGAAAACATGTTAAACATTACTGAACGGGATAATAACCGTGGTAAGAATAAACACATTTTGAGCCATTGAGAGTCGAGGAGGCGTTTAGGAAATTTTTGAAAAAAAAGTTTATCTCTTAACGAAATCGAATCTAATACCATTTAAAATCTGAAGAAAATATTTATAAACTCGTAATTAAGGTAACAGTTAACCGGATGTATCGGGGAAAATTTGTTAATTTCGTTAACGTTAATGGTCGCAATGTAACTTGTTAATAGTCCGCGTTACTTCTTTTCGAAATTAACGAAAGCGTTAAAAGTTAACGAAAAATTAACGAGTTAATTAATGGATTAACGCTTTAAACACGTTAATGTACATAATATATATATATATATTATATATACTATATATATATTATATATATGATATATTTATATATTTTATATATTATATATATATATATCTATTATATAATAATATAATATATATATAGTATATATGGAGTATAATATATATATATATATATAGTATATATATATATATATATATATATATATATATATATATATATATATATATATATATAAGAGACTGTAACTGTATTCGGTTTATTCAACGAAAAATATTTAAGTTTATAAAATCAAAGAAAAAAGCATGTCGTATAAACTATAAAGGATAAACCATCGAACCTTTGATATTCAGAAAAAAAAACTACGTCAATTTTATAAAATGCTATCTGATGTATCGATAATTTTGAAAAAAAGTTATCGATATTTTCGATAATTGATAGTTTTTGTGCATCCCTACTCCCTAGTGTAGCGATTGGAGGAGGTTTGTAGTAGAGGTTGTATCGGATACGACGGATAGAGTCAAACTTAAACTTTGGTGAGGTCGGTTGTTGGCGTTATAAACTTTAAAGAGTTTGATATAAGAACATTTACCGTGGGACTCTCCTTTTATTAGCAACTTCTTGGAATCAGAAAAATTTTGGTCGTCTTTCAATTTAAAGTTGAAGTTATGTCCTTGTTTTGTATAGGCGAGAAGCCTATTAATACGTAACAATACAGCTTAGTATATTAATAATAATATAATTATCAGTGAATACAGTTTAAAAATTACAAAAATAGACTGGTTTAAATCCGAGAAACAACTAACAATACTTTAAAAATTACAAAAATAGACTGGTTTAAATCTAAATTAGAACATTAGAAATAAGACAGTAAGAAGCCACATGGGCCTATCGAGACTGTCCCATCACAGCTGTGGGAAAGAATCTCATACGTTATTCGTTTATTTTTTTATTTTATTTTTTTTCAAATTTTGGTTTTCATATTTTTTATTACTATTGATTTTGTGTGAGCTTTTAAGTTTAGGGCATAGAACATAATTCTGCTGATTATAGGAATCTTTTTTTGAAAAATATATTAATTATACTTTCCATAAAGTTTTCTGGTAATAGCGCAGAGGGGCTTCACCCCTGATTTTTATAAAATCACAGGATATACTCTATAAAAATAATAATGAAGAAAAACAAAAAAAAAACAAATGTGGTGGTCTCTTTAGAGAAAAAAGTTAGGCTCTCAAAGTTGTTAAAACTCATAAGATTTTATAAAAAATAAAAAATATATATTTTTTTTTAAATCATAGGATATGCTCTAAAAAAATTAATAATGTGTAAAAAAACAAACAAAAATGATAAGTTTTTAGGAAAAAAAAGTTACAGCCTCTCAAAGTTTAAAATTTTTCCATTGGCTTTCTTATAAAAAAAATTAGTGGGCCTCCTGCTCATTTTAGGGTCATCCTAATTCGGGTTATGATAAGATTTATTGAGTATACAATAGATTTTCTCTGTGTATACGGTACCTAATAAAACATATAACCTGAACTAGATGGCCTGAAATGAGACCTAACATGGATGGATCAAAAATGAAAAGTTTATGGGAGTTTTAACAATTTTGAGAGGCTGTAACTTTTTTTCCTAAAGAGATCACCACATTTGTTTTTTTTTTTATTCTTCATTATTATTTTTTTAGAGTAGGCTATATTCTGTGATTTTTATAAAAATCGGTGGTGAAGCCCTTCTATGCTGCTATTACCAGTTTTCTAATTAATAAAACAAAAATTCAACTTTTTGACTTTAATCATATGTTGCGTGTATAGCTGTTAAGAAGAAATAAAAAAATTTTTTCTTCTGGGGTAATTTTATTTTGTAAAGTGTAGTGTGAACATGGTATAATTTATAGGGAGTGAAATGACAAGGTATGCTAAAAGTTGGAAACAATAAAGTATGGGTTTATTCTATTTCCAACCCAAAGTTTTAATATAATAAAATTTGGTCTGCTATACTGATAGGCCCATGTGGCCCTTACTGTCCATACTTTATGAGAATAAATTCAATATAAAGCACATTATTTCCTCAAATTGGACAAGGCTACTAAAACTGTGGTTCAAGCACACCTACCCAAATATATCCCACAGAATAGTTCTTGGATCATCAAACCAGAGTGATATTGTCCTGTCTTCACTCTGTGCACCACCCTTCAATTCAGGAGCATAAACATAATTTCATTACACTCCTTTCCCTTACTATTAAAGATGCTTCTCCCAAACAAATGATGCACAGAACACCTCTTGCTAAGCTGCTCAAACTTGGCAGACATCTGTCGTAACTTTAATATACTTACTTTGATGGGTACTATGGGGCCAGGCTGCTATGATGACACAATATCTTAAGATCACCTGTTTCTCATAGGATGGAAGCAGGGGTCTACAAAGTTAAGTTAAAAAGTATATATATATATATATATATATATATATATATAATATATATATATATATATGATATATAAATATATAGCAATATATATCTTATATATATATATCCTATAATATCTTTAAAAGATTTATATATATATAATATATATATATATACAGTATCTATATTACTATATATATAATATATATATATACTATTATATATATATATATATATTAATTATATAGTATTTTAGTAAATAAATATATATATAATATAATATATATAGTATATATATATATATCAGAATCTTAAACACCATGCATATCTCTTCTAAGTTCTAACTCAACAATATATCACCAAACAGACCATAGAATATCCGCATCACACAAATCTAATTACAACTAGATCACAACTTCCAAATTACCCTTGAATAACATTACTATCCATTAATAAAACACCCATAATTCAGGAGTTTAGTCATTAGTATACAGCTTCACTTTCTTGCAATATCAGAAAATGTAACATCATCCAAATTGGAAATTAAACTCTAAGAACATAGCTGGCACAAACCATTGAAAATAACAAACCATATCATCACCATATACAAGCAATTCATAAGCATCATCTGAACTATGGCTATAACAACGCATATTGGCATCCACGCGTGTATTACCCAAGGGAAAACATGAAAAAGCTCCAAAAACCTAAAACAAGGCACTCCGAATTATAACAGGATGTACATTAAGCTA
>JABUQX010078577.1:27500-32482 GCA_015478945.1 Trachelipus rathkii
TTTTTATTTATTTATTTATTTATTATTTTTATTTTATTTTTTTTTAATTTTTTATATTTTCAAAATTTTTGCTCTGTTGAGGAGTGCTTAAATCTGATTTCCATCTTTCACCTGAAATTTAGGGGTGACTGAACACTTCCACATCAAATGCTCTTTGTTTTCCACCTTACTATATATTTCTTTAATTTTCTTCTAAAATTTGTTGTTGTCTTGGGCTCTTGTTTCGGAGTTGAGGTTCCAAATTTTCTACATTTAGTTTTTCTCTTTTTATCAATAGGTTACAAATTATAATCGTTGCGTTTTATTAAATTTCTGGTTCCTAAATTATTTGAGATTTGGAAATGATTTGTTGTGTAATTTCTAATTTCACAATAGTAGTAACAAAATATTTTTTCTTCTCTTTTCAAAAAAAAATTTCTTTATTCAATAGTTTTCACTCCTATAAGCGATTGTCTCCAATATATAATGATATGGTTAATGAATTTTTCCCTCGAATTTGCTATTCTTAACAATTATCAACTGCTCGTGCAGTTTCAAAATAGTATCCGTTCAACTGTTCATGCAGATTCCTATTGAGTATAATTGGTCATGCAGATTCCTATTAGTATCCTTTCAACTGTTCGTGCAGATTCCTGTTAGTATCTTTTCAACTATTCATGCCGATTCCAATTAGTATCCTTTTAACTGTTCATAGGTGCAGATTCCTATTAGTATCCTTTCAACTGTTCGTGCAGATTCCTATTAGTATCATTTCAAACTTTCGTGCAGATTCCTGTAGCTTCTTTTCACGTTCATGTTATCGGTTTGTGTGCAGCAATTCTTCTTTTTATAATCCCATGATTCCTTTTAGTATCCTTTCATACCTTTTCAACTGTTCGTGCAGATTCCTATTAGTATCCTTTCAACTTTCATTCGTGCAGATTCCTATTAGTATCCTTTCAACTGTTCGTGCATATTCCTATTAGTATCCTTTCAACTGTTCGTGCAGATTCCTGTTAGTATCCTTCAACCGTTCGCAGATTCCTTTGTTTAGTATCCTTTCAACTGTTCACATACGCAGATTCCTATTAGTATCCTTTCAACTGTTCGTGCTGATTCCTATTAGTATCCTTTCAACCATTGTCTGCAGATTCCTATTAGTATCCTTTCAACTGTTCGCGCAATTCCTATTCGAGTATCCTCTCGCGGCTCCCGGCAATTCCATTCGTATTCACCAAATCGCCACCGATTTTCTAAACTTCAAATTTTTCCTTTCATAATATTAACCTTCTCTTCCTTTTGGTTACTCTACAACCAAACCATTCCAAGCAGTCTGCTGCTGTGATTTGTGACGCTGAGGCACGGTTACATACTTATACTATCTTTTGGCAAATACTCAAAATAATTCTTATTGGTTTGAGATTTTTCAATTTATTTCCTTTTATAAAGGTGATTGATTCTTCTTGTTCTGAATAAATATATATAATTCATATATATTAATATATATATATAATATATTTAATATATATATTATATGATATATATATATATATATAATATATATTACATAATAATAAATATTTATATAATTTTTGTAATGTATTATATTATATATATATATAGTTATATATAATATTATATATTACTATTTATTATGTATATATATATTAATGAATATTATATTTATATATTATATTAATATATATACATATAACATATATATATATATATAGTATAAATAATCATATTATTATAGTATTATATATATATATAATATATATATATTAATATCAGTATATAATAAATATATATATATATATATATTATATATATAATATATAATATATAATTATATAATACTATAAATTATATATATATAATATATATAATATATATATCCTCTAGTAGGAAAAAGCCAAAGATCTACCTAATTCCACCAGAGCTGGAGGAAGTTCCTGAGGCAGATCCAATTTAAAGGCTGACATGCCTCAATCACGACGTTCAAAAGTGTGTAAGCCAAAGGTAGATGGGGGAAAATAGTTGAATGGACTGTGTTCCATTTGAACTGAATGAGTCAAAGGAGGTTTTATCTCTTCCATCAGCGCGGGATCGAACTCTGGACTCCGCGCTCGCTGATATTAACAGTGACCGGTGCCTCTAACACTATGACCATCCACGTTCCAAAAAAAAAGAACGCTTAAGAATTGTAAGACTCTAAGCATACGCAGTTAAGTTTGTGGGTCAGAGAGTAGATTGACTGAGAAGGAGGACGAGACTGTGTAGAAAGGCGTGTTTCATTAACCCTTCTCAATGGAGGTGGTATGCGATTGAAGAGTTCAGAAGAGCAGTGCCAGAATAAAGAGAGAGTGATTCAACAGTTCGACTAGTGAAAAATGAAACTGGGGGGAGTTCAGTTGAGGCAGAAGAGTTAGTTGAGGTAGAAATGTTAGTGAGAACAGAAGAGTTAGTGAGAGTAGAAGAGTTAGTGAGAGAGAAGAGTTAGTGAGAGCAGAAGAGTAGTTGAGAGTAGAAGTATTACGTGAGAGTAGAAATGTAGTGAGAAATAAGAAACACACACATGAGTTAGTGAGAGTCAGAAAAGAGTTAGTGAGACAAAATGAGTAGTGATAAGCGGAGGTTAGTAATAAAGAGTTAGCTTGAAGCAGAAGGGGAGGCGTTTAGTGAGAGAGGAAGAGTAGTTGAGATGCATAAGAGTTAGGTGGAGAGCAGAAGAGTTTAGCTGAGAGTAGAAAGACGTTAGTGAGAGGCAGCAAAGATTAGTGAAGGTCACCAGACAATTGTTAGTTGAGATTTCTTTATAAAGTACTTGGAGTTATAGAGATTCGGAAGAGGTAGTCGAGAGTAGAAGAGTAGTGAGAGGCAGGAAAGAAGATTAGGTGGACGCTACTTAAGTATATGATGTATTTTTGGTGTATGCGGGATGATATCTATTCAGCAAAATTAATTGAGTGTTTGATGTATTTATAATGCGATATATCTGTTGGTGGTGGTGGTGGTGGGGAGGGTGTTTGGGCTGTTGTATAGTATATGTGTTATGTGGCAACAGTATAATGCTGTTGAGATTTTTTTTGCGTCTTGCCAATTTATATTTGCTCTGTAAGATATTTCGATGCAGGGAGTTTATTCTATTAATGATGATTACTGGAGGGGAGGGAAGGGGGGAGGAGCCGAAGCTGAGTGGCGATGGGTGGCGAGGGGGGGAGGGATGGGGGTGTGGGATAAAGGGGGGGGGGGGGGGTGGAGGTAGAATAATATATATATATATTATATATATAAGATTATATATATAATATAATATAATATATAATATTATATATATAATATTATATATAAATATATATGAAATATGATATATAATATTATATAAATATATATATATACTATATATATATCAGTGGCGTATCCAGGGGGGCGCCAAGCCGGGCCATGCCCCCCCCCGGAAATTTTTTAACACTTAAAATTTTTTAATATCATTCCGTCAAAAATCTAATAAAGTTCCGAGTTAAATTAATTTTTAATAATAATTCGTTCCGCTTGTCAGGAACAATTCTCTAAGAAATAATTAATAATAATATAATAATAATAATAATAATAATAATGAATAATAAAATAAAATAATATAATAAATTATAATAATAAATATATATTATAATAATAATAATAATATAATAATAAATGAATAATAATCAATAAATAATATAATAATAGATAATAATATAATATAATATGCAAATTAAGGAAGACACTACAAAATTTCACTCCTTACTGCTTCATAAACATTTAAAATTAATTGGAAATCTTTTGTAATCAATCTGTCTTCAAAATATCAAACATGCTAAGAAGAACTCTCTGTTTATTCACTTCGATTACATTGTACATAACATACATCACTCACATAGTCATTATATATATATTATATATAATATAATTATATAATATATATATATATAATAATAATATATATAATATATATAATCATATATATATATATTATATAATATATATTGATATATATATATACAAAGGTTAAAGAAACTTCCTTTACTTATTCCCTCAATACCTAAATGAGAGCACCATTTGGCATTTCACAAAAAAAATCCAAATCCTAAGGCTTTCGAAATGACCGGCTACCGATCCTTGCTATGCGGTATCTCGTCAATGAAAGCTTTACCCAAAAAAACAGACATTTCACTCCCCATATATTACACCTTGATCTACTCGCTTTTCTGTCCAAATTCCATATTCCTTCCTTTCAAACCATTCGCTTTACCCCATTATACAGCACTTAATCCAACCGATCTATCTTACAAACCCTATCTTAATATCATGGTTATTCTCCGTCATTTACCCATTTCTTTAACACCGCACAACTCCTCGCGACTTCATACTTCTTATTTTCATCATTTGAATTTATCACACCTAGCATTGCCCCTAACTTATACATTAGGCTGAACAAGTATTGTATTAAATCTAATATTTAAAATATATTATCTCTTATCCCATTCCTATACTGTTTTCACTACTATAATTTCGCTAACACCGAACAATATACATTATGAAAAACCCTAGCGGTACTCAAGACTTAGTCCCTTTGTACATCATCAAACGGATTAATTTGCACTAACCGGCCTTTCCTACCTTTTCAACAACTTTCCTAACACAGAGTCTGGCATCATTCGTTCCCTTTTCATCTGCCATACTATGCTAAATATTTAATCTCAGATACTTGTTCCTATATTGGCTCATTATCCCAAACATATTTACAACCGCGACTCTCCCTAGAGCTCACTACCATTACATTACTCTTATCTACATTATTTAAGTTTCAAAGTGCCGTCTTCACTGATGTCCAGCAAACAAACCCCTTCTACCAATGATTCTCAAACTTCTCTTCAGATTCCTCCTACACAACCAAAACCAGCACGGTTAAACAAAAACGGTACCGCTCTACACCTCTTCCATTCTCAATGTCACTCTAACTA
>JABUQX010078578.1:0-62889 GCA_015478945.1 Trachelipus rathkii
AGAGAGGATAGGACGCCAGGGTACAATTAAGATGAAAATATATTTAAGCACGACGGGCTCCACTCAATTTCAGTTTAATGTGACCTAATAGTTTTAAAACTGCTGTATCATGGCCGGTTGAAGGTAGGAGTACAGAATCTTTGGCCTCCGCGTCTACAGACTAAAGTGTTGATTTCTGCTTTGAGGGGGCACTGGATACATTGTTTGGATACAAATGTGAAAGTCGAGAAAATTGAAGAGCTGGCATTAATCGTCTATTTGTTACATAGATGTGCGCACACATGACGGATAGCTTGTACCGTGTCGCCAAGTGAATGCTCGCAAGAATGGGAGGCCGTAGTTGCGTGGGTGCTCATTTTCAACATTTGGTGTATCACCGTTATGCAGGGGCGCATTGCTTGTGATTTGATGAGTACAGGATTTCGTGTGCGTGGAGTGAAGATTACTTTTTATGCAATTAAATAAATTGGGGAATGAATTGGTTAGATTACCTTTGCCAAAGTAATGTATGTTAGTGTAGACAATGTTGTTAAATATTGTGGCGATCACCGTTGTAGATGAATGGAAAGATTCGTTTTCGTAAATGTTATTGACACAGGGGTGGGGGCGATATCTATAGTTAATGCCAAGGCATATAGGGACTGGAAGTGTTCGTTACAAATATTTAAGGATAGCACGCTGGCTGATATAGTATAGATATAGGAGAGGTAATAGAAAGTATATATATGTAGGTGTGATAAGGGATCTAGTAGTGTATTAGGTAGGGGATTGGGAGTGATTATATATAATGATGGTATAGGGGTAAGATATGATATAGATTATAGTAGCATAGTAATAGTAATAGTAGGTTATATGATGAGTATATTTATAGTATAGTATAAGCTAGTATAGACGTATGAATATGATATAATGATAAGATATATATCTGGGATTAGGTAAGTAGGTAGAATATAATAGTAAGTATAAATATGAGTATATATCAAGGGAGGGTGGATATTATGGTGAGTGGTATGGGTGGAAAGTGATAGGTAATGGTATAAATATATATAATATATATATATATTACGATATGAGTATAGATATACTATTACTATATATATATATGTAGTATAATAATATATATATTATATATATGATCTTATAGATATTATATAAAGGGGCATGAATTATTATAGTAGAGTAGGGAACGGGGGTAATATTATAGTGATAGTAATGTATATAGGAGGGTGGGGGATAGTGCGTAGTATCGGGGTGGGTATTAGTATAGTAGAGGTATAAGGAGTGATATAAGGTAATCATAGTATATATACGTGGTGAGTAGGGGGGCGGGAGGGGAGCGGGGGAGCAAATTCTATAGTATTGGAGATATAGTGAAATAAAATGAGGTATAATTGAAGGATAATTATATATATAGGGATATGAGGAATAGAGTAGGCGTATAGTAGGTATATAAAATTAGAGGTATATATAGATGATTTGAACTAAACTATTTATAAGGAAGAACATGAGAAGATACTTCACTTTATACTTATTTTTTAGAATTAACTTACGTGTATAAAACTTTAACACTGTATGAATAGTTCGAGTCAATAAAATTAGATTACACCCGCTTGGGTAAGCATGGTCGATTTAAAACTTAGTCATTCAAATAAAGAACATTGTGTCAATATATTAATAAAAGTTGGAAATGCAAGACTCTTCAAAATTGGGTTTTCAAATTGTAAGTGAAAACTTGACTGTCTATTAGTAGTTTAAAAAAGGGCAAATGAATATTCACAAAATTAATAATAGTTATTAGATTTGGCGCAAAGGGGTAACCACATGAGTATCTTGCTTTAGGTAACTTAAGTATGTCAACATGAATGACTTCAAACAAGGGCTGAACTTATTCTTCCTTAACCATAGAAATTGTAAATTAAGTAGTTATTACTTCTCTTATCTGTATAATAATAAATAGAACAAAAGTAATAATATTCATCACTGCTAGTAGAAACGGTCTGCAACGTCGAAGCCTTTCAAGACGCATAACAATCTCGATCAGGGAGCTCTTTCTGTTGATCGTGAGCAGACTCCCCTCCAATTTGAAAATCTTAAATAGAGAACCGACCGGTCAGAGGGGGACGATCTCTATAATTTAAGACATGTCGGTGATCATACGGGTAAGAATTCTTGGAGAGGAGTGTTCATGGGATGAGTCCGAGTCGAACAAGGATAATTAGGGTGAGGGGGGGGGGGATTCTCGATCTTGGAATTGGTGAAACCAGATGAAACGCGGGGATGGGGGTGTTGAAAGATCCTCAAAAACTTTCCGGCCCTTTCCATCAACACAAGTGACAAAGGAACATAAGAGGATGCGTAATTAGTTTTGTACTGCGGAATGATAGCAAGGATCGGTTAATAGGGACGCAAGTCGTGGAAAATTTCGTTAATCTCGTACAATAAGATACTGCATTTTCATAGCAGGGCTATCGAATGAGCAATAATTTGGGGGACAGGGCGCACCTTAAATTTATTTCAATTAACGTCAACATTAATTCGGAGTAGGGGCAGGGGGAAAGTGTTTAAATATGAGGGTTCATGGGAATCGCAAAGAATTAAAAAAAACAGGAGAAATGTATGTAATAACTTAATGTCATGTGGATCAGTTAGTGGAGAGAGAAAGGGAATTTTTTTTGACAGGTGAAGGAATAGTCATAACATTCTCGTTCCGCGAGTACCAATTATTTCAAGCGGTCCACGTGAGGCAAGGAAAGGAGCCATCTAGAAAATTATTTTTTTTTCAAGTGAGCTCCGGATCCGTAGCAATTGCTTTCTTGTTACTTGCGCTCGGTAAATGTGAGGTACGGGAGGTAGATAAACTTTTAATAATTGTCATTGCAATGATTCGCGTAGAAATACTTCTGTTCCCCATGTTTGATATATTGACAGATGGTTTTAGTTATTTGTTAAAAACTGCGGAGGCTGAATGTAGGATCCGAATATTACTTCTTTGTAATTTTCTCCAGTTAGTATAGGGCTGTTGGATGTGCCTAAGGTGTGACAGATGGTTGCCGGTTTGAGATTGGAAAAATATATTCAGTGCGTTATTTTGTATACAGAGCTTGAGGCGCGCAAAGCGTCGTTAAAGCCACCAAAATATTAGTAGATAACTCTGAACATGATCGGGGGGGGCGGGGCATTGTAGGCGGTTCAGTGTTTGGCAAAGATTCCACCTGGACAGAGTAATTCTGGCCTCGAACAATCAGAAATGCTGTGCTTACTGCTCTTGGCGTTGCAGAGAACTGACTCTAAACATAATAGTGAAATGGAGGATTGTGTGCAGGCCACTCTAAGCTCGGTCGCCTTACTATCGTGTTTATGCAAGTGGCATCTTAGCTTATTATAGGCTCGTGTTCGAATTTCATCGAAGAATCGTTTAATTGCTGGGTGCAACATTTGGTGCCGGGTAACAAGGATTAATCGAAGGTACCTGGGATCCGGGTTCGACGAAACGACATGAAAAGAATTTGAGCAGTGATTGAGGTGTCTCACGATTGCTGAATAAGTCTCTTTGTTAACCCAGAAGAAGGGAAAGCATTTCGGTTATCGAAAAAGATCAACGGAATTAGCTTAGCTTGTCGGGGATTAGCGAATGGATATTTCTGAACTCCTACTCGGTCATGAAAACACGAAATAATAAGGGTCTTTACGGCTTATTTATGATAGGCGATGCTATTATTGGATCACATGAAATTTATATAACTTCTTACGCAACTCTTGTACTCAATCTTCGGGGAGGAAATCCTCTAGTATGGGCTTGTTTTTCTAAAATATTTGCGAACTTTGTTAACGTATTTTTCACAGCGGGGCTGTGCGTCGAACATGAAACGCAATCTGCTCTCAAAGACGGTCAAGTTCCGTTTATTCTCCCAGGTGGTTCATATATGTTATTCTCGCTAGTCACATCGTCTATTAAAATTTTCCATGGAACTATTTTCTCGGGTGGGAAGTCACAGAGCTGTCGAAATGTCAACTGCCAAGGATAACTCTTTCGGCGAAGAAAAATGAAATCCTATATAGTAGTTTAAATCCAGAAGGCCCTCCCCCTTTCATAAACTTTGATGTGACATTGATCGGTCGCTGCTGCGTGCGGACTTCTATGGTCTGAAATGCTAGTGACTTTCCTTGAATCTATCCGATTTCATCTCATCAAGCCCCTTTTAGGTATCGAGTTGTTAGCTGAGGAATTTCGGAAGGAAACATTCAAAAAGTCGTTAGGGATTAAAGAGCGGCCTGTCCTACGGTAAATTCAGCGCGCAAGCGGTATTACGCTGGATTTATATATCGTGGATTGATTATTGATTATTACATCATGTATAGTACTTATTATTATTAATTATATTATATATTATTATTATTACTGAGGATTATTATATTATTATTTGTATTGGATTATTAAATTATTTTATATTTATTAGGTATTATTATTATTACTATTATTATAGACATTGATCAATATTAACTATCATTATCATTATAATATCCTTATTATTATTACCATACCATCATCATTATTATCATCATTGTTATTTCATTGCTTTTCAAATTGTTATAGCCCTCCGCTGAACCCAATCATAGGTACTGGGTAAGTTGTTCGCCCTACTTCGCATATAGAATTCTCCTTTATAAGGTTATGTCTCTCATCCCACACTTCCCCCTTTTTCAATAGTATTCCTACATCCGACTCCATTCCCTTCATCATTGTAGGTTGCACAGATAAAGCGCCACCCTGGCTAGCTGTTCCATGTTTTCAATGGCTTAAGATTGGGTCTCTCGAAACGTGAGTTTAAAAATATTTCTTATAATTTCTTTAATTCAGTGGGTTTTCAAACTTTTTCGATTTCACGGCTCCCTTGACTAATTCAAATTTGCCGTATGTCACCCCATCATTAGATTCTAAAAAGAATCGTTTTAAGCCATTTATAAAAGAAGTCTATTGTATAAATCCATTAAATTGAACAGTAATATGCATGTTTACAGCATGCCAGAGAAGCATTCCGCTTTGACAAACTTCTGAAAACATATGAAAATTATATATATATATATATAATATGATATATATATAATATAATAATATAATATAATTATATAGTAATATATAAATAATATAAGTATATATAGATATATATATATATATAATATATTTTATATATATATATAGGTATATATATAGGGATAAATATATATATATATTAATATATGATATATATATATATAGTATATATTATAGTATATAGTTATTTAAATGATATATAATAATAGTATAATAGATATATACATAATTCTGTATTCTAATGTATTAGTATAATATATATATATATAGATATATATATGTATGAATATTATGATATATATATAGTAGTAGGATACCCATATTTGTCCCATGTCTTAGATATAGGATAATCTTATTATAGTATATATAGATATGGTAAGTATTTCTTTTATGCTTATGGGTTCTCTAGGTTTAAATAAAAGTAAAAGCCTTTAAAAATAACAAATAATTAATTTTTAAACTTTGGGAATTGCTTTAGAGTATGATTTTTTATTAATATATAAGCACAAATTTTCTTTTCTTGTTCGGAAACCTCATCAGGTGAGTTCTTTGTAAGACGTAAACTTTGTAATATAGCTAAAATAACCTTAAAAAAAGGCTATAGTGAAACTGAAAATACTAAAAAGTGAAGTCCATTGTTGTTAAGAGTGCAATTACTATTGAATTCGCCTTTTTGTTTTAAAATTGTAATTAATTGGTGGTTTAGGATTGGCAGTATGATCAAATATAGTTTGCTTCTGTGTTAAATCCTTTTGAAGTGATGATAGGAGGTCATGTTGTTAATGCTCTATACGTGTGGTTATGTGTTGGGAACACTGTAGATGGTACTAGGGGCCGGAATATTGTGTGTCATTGGTGAGAGTCATGTTTAACAAGTCTACTTCCCTTGCCTCTCCACACTTTTTATGAAATCCCCAAACCATAAAAACCGATACCTCTTCGCACAGTAATCCGTCGAACATAGATGTGACTGTCCTATAAATTATCTAAGTGGTTAGCTAAACAGACTCGTCACCTCTTGTTGGACACATTTCTGCAATCAAAATATTACCAATGATCGTGAAGATTTTGTCCTCAAAACCAGAGACAATCAACCCACACTTCCCACTGCCTTGAAGTGTTTGCTGCACTTCACTCTTCGCCGGGCCTGTAGGCTATCCCTTAAAAAACCTTTCGACCTACTTTCCCGTTTTACGTGAAGAACAATTGCATGTTACCTTTCCTTTTGATATTTAAAACAATTAATCTACTCACCCGGAACATAACTTTTTCGAATTTTAATAACACGTTTCTGAAACAAAAATTTCTGAACCTAAAATTGACGTACCTATTTTAAACGTATTAATAATAATTTTTGATGGAACTCCTTGAAATTATTACACGTATCTCCCCGCTAAACCCCGATCATGAAATATGTTCCTTGGTACAGATGATGTGAGACGAATACTTGTTTGCATCTAATCCTGCCCTAATATTAACCCACATGAACATTACTCGGATTTCCTGAACACTATTAACCCTAACATAAAGATTCACCATTGAAACTTCCAGAAATAATTCCCTACCATTACCTTGACGTCTTTACAACCGTGGCAAATAATCTCACTCTCTCAATCCTCTGAGGTTATACCGAAAGTGCCTACTTAACCCCAAGTTACATACATTGCGTTTCGTCCCATCATACCAACACAAAAGTAGTGCACAGTACTTCTCTTATTCCTTCAGAGCTCTAAGAATATTGCTCTCCCTCTTCCTAACATATCCGAATTTGATTACTCTTTGTCTCTATTTTTTAACAACTTGTCCTACCAACTTCATTAATACAACGAGCATGTAACTATCAAAAATCCTTCTAATCAACCCGCACACTCACATACCACTGCTAGAAGACAAATTCCTTTCTTACCATGTCGTAAATCTCTTAACAAATGTTAAAAAACACTTACCTGCAATAAGATTCAATCTTGTACCGTCTTGTCAGGAAATCTAGCCCCTCAAGGGGGAGCTGATTCCTTAGACTAACATAAGATCAACCCACTACCATATCCCACAATGTGTTATAAAATTCCTTGCCCTTCATGGGCAACTCCTTATACATGGCGGCGAAACTCATGGATGTTAAGCGTAGGACTGTTAGCCAACACCAACATGGACCATACCAGACTACAATGGTCAATTCTGCCCTTCATTACATCGGTTTCCGACACATACCCACACAGTAGGAGCAGTTAACACGCATGACTCTACATAACATTCAAAAGATTACAGCAGAAAGAAAACATGTGAATCTACAGTTCCTAGAACACAATAATTACAATTAGCAATAAGGCGAATTCTATCAGTTAACCACTCTCTAACAAATTAGGATGAATCCACTAATTTGCTGAAAAAATCTAAATCTAAAAATACTAATTACTTTTTAAATTTTATTGTTAATATAAATTAACTTTAGTCCTTACAAAGAAATGCTACCTGATGAGGGCGTTCGATAACAGAAACCGAGAAATGGGTGCTTAATATAATCGAAATTGCTTCTTTAATAAATGACTGGACTCGTCTAAATTTAGATTTAAGGAGACCTTCTCTCGAAGTTTAATAATACAGTAGATATTATATATATTAGTAGTATATAATATATATTAATAGTAATATATATATAGTTATCTATATATATATAAGAGTATATTATATAATATAATATTAATATATTATATATAGTAAATATTATTATATATATAATATATTATGATGATATATTAGGTGTATAGTATATATTATACTAGATACTAAATAGATAGTATATATATATATATATTAAATATATATATGATAAATAGTATGTTGTATATATAGATATATATATATAGGTAATAGTATATATATATAATATATAGTAAGTATAGATGATGTAAATAGATATAGGTATTTAGTAATATAAGCAATATTTTAAATATATAGAATATGATATATATTATAGGTATATATATATATATAGTATAGTATAATTATAAATATATAATATATAATATAATTATTTATATATATATATATATATATATATAGATATTATATATATATATATATAGTTATATATATATATATATATATAGATAAATAATATAATATAATATAGGTATATATGTATTGTGTAATATATATATATGTATTATGAATATATGATAGGTGGTAGTTAAGTATAGGGTATGAGGATATAGTATATTAGTAGCTAGTATAGGTATATTATATAGTGATAGGTAGTAGAGTACATGAATATAGGGTAGATATATATATGGAAATATATGAGATAATATATAGGAATAATTATTATATATATAATATATATATATATATATATGATAATATTAATATATATATTAATATATATATTTATATATATATTATATATAATATATATAATAGATATATATATATATATTATATATAAATATAATATATATATAGCATAAATTTTATATATAGTATATAATATAGATATATTTATATATCTATGTATTATAATATAATATATATATATATATATATATAATATATATATATATACTTATAATGACTATATAATAAATATAGATAATTAGTATATATAGGGGTAATATGTATATATATATATACTTATAGTAAAATTTTATAAGATAATATATAGTATATATAGTATAGTTATAAGGTATATATATATAATATATATAAATTATATTAGTTATAAATATAGATAGGAGTATGTTAGTATATAATATATATATGACTTAATAAATTAGAATTTGACCGTTAATAATCAATTATGATTGATGAGCCTGTGAGGTCGCCCACATTTTTCGGAAAATTGGAAACAGATTTAGGATACATCCACTCTCATTTTGTTTCTATTTGATTTTTGATCGATATTGGTTAGTTTTTATTACAGCGACAGTCGAAAATCCAGCTTTGCATAAATAAGAAGTCGCAAATGGAATTAAAATTTTTGTGCTTTTAACCGTCAGAAGTGATATTCATTTTTAACGCGACATGCCAATTTCTTAATTCCAAGACACAAATTTTATTTTCAACGAATGTCGCAAGACAGTTAATTAGATTCTCTTTCCGCAAAGGTAAATTCAGATGAGCATCCAAATTAAATTGATCGCTGAATCCATGAAAATTTATACCATATGATCGTTTGATCAAAATAGTTTCGGAACCTGGCTAATAAGCTGTGATGAAGTGTTCTTCAAAAATCGGATTTCTATCACGAAGAGAAATCAATCATATTTGGGGTCAAAAAGTATTGCAATATTGGAAAACTTTCATTGCCTCATTTTCATTCATTTTATTTATCCATATTTTTAGTTATATTCTTTTTATGAAAGAACAGAGCTATATTGAGGATTGAGAGCTGTCCCTGGCAGGGAGAGATTAGAGCTTTCAGCTTTAAATAATCATAAATAAGTAAATGGCTAGCGTTTAGAGAAAATTCTTCCTAACAAATAATCGCACAATATGTGGTCTTTCTCTTAAGGAAAATATTAAATGTCTGTCGCAGTTCATAGTCGATCCAATACGTTTACCAGAAGAGAATCGCGAAGTGCTGAAGCACAATAAAGACGAAATGCTCAGATCCTCATTCATACTATAATGTTGGGTTATGAAAAAGTCTTGGCTTCAAAGGCGGAGTTTATTATAAAAAACTAATTACTGACAAAAAAAAAAATGTTAATGCCCCCGAAAATTAGACCGTGTTCAGATTTGAACAGAATTAGGATCAGTGCTGTCTGTATAAGGTGCAGGATGGAATGGAATCCACCAGTGAATCAGGAGCCTTGCTCGATAGGTCCTGCAATGCTGCCGTAAACAATCCGGATATTACGAAGCATATCAGGGCAGACAACAAACACTTTTCCCTCCAAATATTTTCGCATTAAAAAGAAATCAAGATCCTCGATAAAATAAAATCCATGCGCGGATTTAAAAGTTACATTTACTAAGAAAGAAAGTTCTTCAGATATATTTTATAATGTACTTAAATCCACACATAACAAATCAAAATGGCCTCATTATAACTTATCTGGGTTCATCAGCTGCGCCCAAAATTCCTTCCTTTATTTTATCAATTAATTACTCATTCAGGTCCTCTGCACGTGCTGTTATTCGGCGACTGATGGTTCATTGGCAGAGGGCACCTTTGAACAGAAGTTTCCCAGCGACTCACCGATAATTATTCACTCAATATCTAAGGCCAGCTGGTAGACATCCGTTCTTCCGCGATAGTATGAGGCTTCTTACATTGGCAATTCTAGTGTGGTCCACTGAAGGATGCTAGCGAAAGCATTGCTTAGGACTGATGCATGCTTAGTAAAACTACCCTTTGGTTGATTTAATTCTCTTACTTCTAGAAAAATAGAGTTGCCCGAATTTAGAAGCCATAGTGGCATGTTGTTCTTTAAACTGGCGTTTCAACTTTCTGTTACCAATGCGAGTCTGTGCCAAAATTTTGATACAAAAATTACACACTGCGAACTATCTTATCCATTCTTCTAAGAAAACCAAAATACATATAGCAGTATCATATTATTCCGATATTATGTTTCAGCTCGGCGCCAGCCTGGTTAACGATGTACTTCTTTACTTCACTCTCAGACACGCTGATTGGCTGTTTATAAGGAATGATTCATTTTTTTTAAATTACTAAAGAAATAAACAATTATGTTCATTTTTGTCTATCCTAAAAGAGATGAATTAAATACCTTTGATTGTCGAATTGCACTTCCTAACCAATTATTATTATATAATAGTAATATATATATATATATAATATATATATATATCAATAATTATATATATTAGTATAGTATATATAAATATATATATAATATATATATATAATATTATATATATGATATATATATATATTATATATGTATTATATATATAATATATACTTAGATATATATTAATAATATATATATATAATATGAATTAATAAAAGAATATATATAATATAGTATATATAAATATAATATATAACTATAAATAAATATAATAATATAGTAGATATTTTTTAAGATTGTTGAGAATTTTCCTTCACATAATATATTATATTAACGACTTCATCGTCACAATCTATTTTTGCTGCTAAAACACCGGCGAACCGAAAATAAGAGTTTTATAGTAGAATCGAAACGTGGTCGATAACTGGTAAAAAAACGTTCGAGATGATGTCGAATTAATCTTAATTTAGCATATATATCTTTCTATAAGAAATGCCCATTTTCTATAGTACACGGTTTCTGTAAAAAATAAACTAAGGATAACATAACTAAAATCATGACTTAACAAAATGAAATAAATAAAATAGATGAAAATTTTAAATCGACTGTCAATGTTCCGTTTTGAAATGTTCAAAGTTTTGCGTCACCCCTGAAGGGCTGCGTCACACCAAAGGAAGCGTCACACAGTTAAGAAACCAACTGCAGTTTAAATTAAATTATTATCATTCATTCTCAAAACGGAGGAACAGCCAAGAAACAGAAGACTGGTAAAACAGAATTTTGTATGTCCCAAGAGATGCCAAAAGCTTTATTGTCAATTGAAACGGCAGCATTGTGAGTCTCAGGGTCGAGTAGGTAGTGATATTTAAAGTGATGAAGTGGTTTATGAATTGAAGTGCTTTCATTTTCATGATTGCCGTGAAGCGGTAATCCATCGAGTTTCCCTTCAATGTCGACTAATGTGTTTTACTATAAATGTTTATAAATTCGTCCATTTCGCGTGCCTACAGTGCAATAGGGACTTCTTATCTATTGGCGGAGCCTGGTAAGGCAAGGCAAGTTTCCGAAATGCTGCGCTAGTTGGATAAGGACTCATTTATATTGTTTTATCTAAAACAATAATAGCAATTTATTTGCGCGTGCCTCTTGTGAGCGGCAGTTTCTTGGAGTTGCCAGGACACTCTATATTCCTATTGTCGCGGACAAATTACATCATTTATGTAATTCTAATGACCCCATGATCCCATTAATGGAAGAAAGAGTTGCGCTTTAAAATCAACACAATTACCTTAATAAAGAGTTCCTCCTGAGTCCCTAAATCTACAATGTTGTTATTATTGACTATTTGTCTTCCTGCATGCGTAGGGATATATCACATCAGTTTAATTGGGGAATACCTCGCGTGGCCTCCTCATCACATTATTGGTGAGGAGTGAGTGCGCTCTGCGACCGCCAGGCCATAGTTCGCCAAGGTCACAGATAATCGAGGGGTCGCCTAGCTCTAGATTCACTCATATATTTTCAAATGTATTGCTAATTATGGGCATGATTTATTATTTACTACCTCCACTATAATTAGTATCATTATGTGATATTGTAAGTTAACTTGTATATCCATATAATAAAATAATTAACATTTTAAACCGATTTCACTGTAATTCGTTTTGAATAAAATTTCTTTCCAGTACCTAATTAGTGCATCCAAAGTTAATAAATGAGCTTACAACAACTTGATGGAAAAATTCAGCTTCTCTAGTTGGACATTACCAAATTATCAGATATAAATTCGAGAAATGTTATAAATTATTGGTAATATCATCATATATCTATGATATCGTATATGTATTGAAGGATCTTCTCCAAGGGAATTACGGTTAGTTACATAAATCTGACAGACAGTAGTATGAAACTTATGTTGTAAAATATCATACTACCGTGGCAATGGTAGCTCTCTCTCGCTAATAAGATGATACCTAGGGTTACTTAAGATCGTTCCTGATGGGGAATACTCAGGATGCCACTCCGCAGTTGGAGTTGGGGACTTTGGCGACTTAGTTGATAACATTTGCACATACGAACCCTCGCATTGAAAGCACGGAAGAATTATTTTGTGAAGAAGCATAAACCGCTCCGTGCTCGCTTTATCTGCGACGGTTGCGAAATCTCGAGTGGGTGGAGCTCTGTTCCCTGAGGTTTTGATTCCAGTGTCGCGCGAGGTTTTTTCGAAGTTCGCATAGCTGTGTCATCAGGTCTGGGATGGGCTTCTAGAGCGAAGTATCTCTTGGGTGCTCTTTTCTTGTGCGCGGCTATCAAGCGAACGATCTCGCTCTCGTGAGTGAAGATGAATCTCCGAGTTCTAGATTGAGATGATCCTCCTTTCCTATTGCCTCGGTTTAAAGAGAATTCCTTCAGAGAGAGGTTGATGCGGATTAAAGATTTGGATGAGTTAGTAACTGTCCATTGCTGTCTGTAAACTTATTAATAATGGGTGATTTTCCTTTTAGAGTGGGCAATTTAACGTTCTCTTTTCTCTGTGGATTTGGTGCTAGAATATTTTTCTTTTCCTTTAGGGGAAATTTTATGCTTATAGTGACAGTATTGTTCTTATTTCCAAGAAATTCAGGAATTGTTTTTTTTTTTTTGACGGCACTTTTTCACACTTACTGTTTCCTCTCACTTGGGTTTCTTATTATGCACTTGTTTGGATTTCACTGTTTAAATTATTTATTATAATGATTATTTTGTTTGTATATAGACGTTGTTGTTTCTAATCATTCAAGGGTCACTATTTCTGTACTAAACCAACTACGTTAGGTACAGAGACTAACGATGTCCTTATTATATGTTTATTCTTAGGAATTAAATTACTTAAACTTTAACACTCAATAATAGTGATTGTCAATAAATTATTAATGCTTCACCTCGATGTAAAGATTAGATATTGAAAATTAGTCATCCAAATAAGTAATCTAGTGGGTCTGTAATAAAAAACAGGATTTGGGAATGCCATCGACTTCTTACAGAATGTTTGGTCTACCTTCGTTGTCGTGAAGTCTAACAAGTTCAATGTTTATATGTAAAGTTTTAATAGTAATTTAATATTTCGCAAATAATAATAGTTACAATGAGAGTTATTCATTAAAGAAAACTGCAGGAATATTTCGTAATATTGAGCTCGAGTCAGATTTTAAACTCGAAATGCTTCTCAACTGGCAACCATGCTTGTCTTAACATAGGATTGTAATTAAATTAGCTTCTGTAGTACTTACTTTAATAAAAAGACCGGCAGAAAATAAAATTAGTCGATTCATCTATATAACTTCGAACAATCGACTTTAAGAGCACCACTATCTAAATAAGCCTCTTGTTACTTTGTTATGAGGCGCAGATCCCTACAAATTGAAAGCTAAAAAAGATCAGCCGTGAAGGCGATAGCTCTTATTACAGACCTTTGGTTGAGTTTTAATCAGCGTCACTCAATCCCGTTAGAGAGGTGTTCATAGACTGTCGAGTGATGGGTACGGTTAAAGGGAGAGCGGGATGCTGACATCCTAATATTGATATATAATATAATATATATGTTATATAGATATATATATATAATAATATATATATGATAATAGTATATATATATATATATAATTATTTGTTAGATAAGTCTATTTAGAGCCTTTATAAGGTATTCTCGTTACCGTAAATAAAAAGATACAGGTACTATATTGGACCTATAGCATAGACTTTCTAAGTATATGGATTGTTAATTGGTTATTTACATTATAATATATATATATATAATAATATATATTATAAATATATAATATATATATATAACATATAAAGTTAAGTATAATATTATATATATTAGAAATATATATTATATATTATTATAGATATATATGTTTATCATATATATATATAAATATATGATATTAACTCAAGAACCAAAGGGTTAAAACGTAGAGATTGGCAAGTAGTGCGGGGTCCTCGGCTCCGGGTAACTGAACAGAGTAGGATTTTTCCCCTACCGGAGAGGCGTCTCCGGAAAACCCTCTCCTTCTTGGTATTGGGTGTCTGCGGGGTTCCTTCGCCCTCGCTCTACGGGTAGGAAAACGTCCCCTCTGTTCGGGGCGGCTCGAAATGCTCCCAATTCCTTGTTAAAGTTATACAAATATGTTATATAATTAATAATAATAATAATATATATATAATAAATATTATAAGTAATAAATATTATAATAAATATAATATATATAATATATATATTAATATTATATAATAATATAATATATATATAATATAAAATATACTAAGTATATATTAAGATATATTATAGTATACAGTATATTATATATATATATAATATATAATATATATATATATAGTATATATAAGTATATTATATATATAATATTAATATATATAATAGTAATTATATAATAATATAAGTATATTATCATATATATATATATTATAATAATTAAAATAATATAAAATATATATATAATGATATTATATATGCTATATATTATAAGTATATTATATGTAATATATTATATATATTTATATATAGATATATATTAATAAAATAATATAATATAATTATTTATATAATTTATAGTATTAATATATAAATATTATAAATTATAAACTAAACTAACAGATTACAATAATATTACATTAATAGTTGTCCAGTACGAGATAGCCCCAGTTAATATTTTTTTTTTGGTAATGATAATATAAAAAATGTCAATAATAAAAAAAAATTTACTAATTGCTTGTGTTGACATAGGCGTCGGGGTTCAAAAAACTAGAGGACATATCCTAACAATTTCATATTACAACTTATAAAGAATTGTTTTGTTATTACTTAATTTTTATGGAGTTTTTTATATAGTCATTACTTTATTTTAAATACGGGCTATTAATTTCTATATCATATTAACAAAATGGCATTATGAAGAAAGATAAGACACCATGCTTATATGAACCAAGATTTGTCGACATAAACACTAAAAGAAATTTTAGTGAAACACTTCGGTAAAGACAGTAAAATTTCCCTCTGCAGCGTAAAGAAGACCTACATGTAGCGTGAAACCATTTTGAAATATGTCCCAAAATAGTTTCCGTACCATTTTTAAAGATTCTTTATATTTTGTTAATTGTAATAAGTTTAAAATTACGCACGCACTTTTAATGTGAATAGTGAACACGACAGCGTGTCCATAATTTATCTACGCGTAGCTTTAAAAAGAAAAACAGCATTGGCACGATTGAACGCCAGTCGATTTGTATGATCGATACAATGACAGGAATTTAACGGAAGGACCAATTTTTATCATCATTTTTGAGAGTGTAATATTCATTTTTAAATTCCTATCTTCGAATGATTTTATTGGAAAGATTATATATAATATATATTTTATATATAATATAAGTGTATATAGGTATATATAATATATATATAATAATAGGATTACTTATATATAAACTAAGTTCCCAAAATATAGAACAAAAATTAAGGTATTTTGATTTGTAAAGTGAGAAATCTTTGCGGTTCACGAGACTGGATCACGATAAAAATTTTGAACTGTCAACATAAGGTTAACAGTAGGACCCTATGTAAAACAAATAGTTTTTAAAAAAATGATATCACAATACCAATGCGAAAAACCATAATGAGAATAAATGAATTGATAGTAAAATTGTGTAATTAAGAAATACCGTTATAAATTAACCTTATAGTAGAAAATTTAATATATAGCAAATATACTTGTAAACTGTATAAACTAGGTTAACAAAGTTACACGAAGGCACATTCAAAAAAAAAAAAAAAAACTTAATTTTTGTAGAACAAAAGAAAGGAATACATATATAAGGAAAATGTACAGTATAAAAAAAAATTAGAAACAAAGTTTTGAGCGAAAAAAGCAACGCCACCTCCCCCCAAAAAATAAAAAAATAAAACATATTAAAAGAATAAAAGACTCTTTAATAATAGAGAGTAATATATAATATATATATATATAGGATAATATAAAATAATATTATAATAATATAGAATATATATATAATAATATATAATATAGATATAAATATATATAATATAATATATATATAGTGATATAGTTAGTAAATATATATTATTATATATAATAATAGTATTATTTAGTATATATATATATATTTACGTTAAATATATATATTATATATGTAGTATAGTAGAATTATTATAATATATAATATATATATATATGAATATAATATATATGTATAATATATATATATACTATAGTATAAATAATAATAATAGTATAATATATATATATATATATTAATATAATTAATATTATATATATTGTATATATTATTATACATATATAATATAATATATTATATATATAAGATATAAATAAAATTAATATTATAATATATATAATATATATAAGTATGTTATAGTATATATATTATATATATATATTATATATAATATATATAGTATATATATATATATATATATATATATATATATATATATATAATATAATATTTATATAGTATATTATATATAATAAATATATTATAGATTATATATAATGATAGCATACATATATATTATTATATATATATATACTTTATAATATATAATAAAAATATAAATATATTATATATATATTATATATATATGTATAATATTATGAAATATATAATATATATTATATATATATATAATTATATATAACTATATATATAGTATAGTAGTGGTAAGGCTCCCCTAAATTGGCTCCCTATAATACGTATGTTGAAAATAGAATCCTGCATTTAGGAAGTTACTACATTATCTTCTAATGGACGGCCTTATTATAGTAACAGGTACTAAATTAATTGGACTTTATCGATGCGTAGTACCGCTTTTAGAGTTTTTGCGTATAAAATTGATTCTTGCTAGCATACCTTGTGACGACGCACCAAGATGCATGCGATGCGGTGTGGTGTGGTGTGGTGTGTGTGGTGCGGTGCGTGGTGCGCACATTTGGTGCGGTGCAATTTTAAAAATACAGAGGTGCGGTGTGTGCATGGTCGCGGACTGCGGTTCCGGTGGAGAAAAAATTGAATTCTGTGGGGGTGCATGGTGCGCTACCAATGGGAAGTGCGGTGCGTGCGCAAAATTATGGCGTCTCGGCTAACCGCAATAGCGTTATATAAGATTTTACAAACTCACCATACCAAGGTAGGAGTAATTCTCGAAAGAGAAGATCAGAGGAGTCGGAGACCGGAAACACGGGAACAGAGCCGAAGCCGGAGACGGAGCCGAGCCGGAGCAGGAGCCGGAGCCGGTAGCCACGGAGCCGGAGCGCGGAGCCGGAGCCGGACGCGGAGTCGGAGCCCGGACCGGGAGCGGAGTAGCGCCATATAAGTGGCGACGCACACCGAAGAGGAGTAGATTTGTAGCATATCTTGAACTCGACCACGTCATATATTTGAACTTTGTAGAGATTGTAGAGCCTTTTTTAGCCTTTCCGACGCTTTTTCCGGCAGGGCACGGTCGCCCGAATGGCCAAGTCAGAAGCACTGACTAGAGCTTGTCCAGTGCTTCCGGACAGCTTGAGTATTTTTTTCGTATCGGAGAATGGACGTCAATGAGACGGATGCGATACGAGGGTTGACATCCGAGTGTCGCAGGACCAGTGTGTCGGTTGAGGCTCGTGGATTTTCTGAACGGTAGGGAATTTCCACGTCTTTTTTTCTTTTTGACTTGGATTTTCCCCTGACTTCATTAATTTACGCTGAGAGCAAATAGTGGTTTCCGAGGTCGGGGATACAGATTTGGAGGTCAGTGAAGCATTAAAAGACCCGATCAATTCCAAGTCCGGTCACACTGATGTTATTCCTCTAACTCGAGAGAGTTGTGTCAATTTGACAGCGACTCATCCAAGGGCAACGGATACCTCCAAAGGTTGGATTCGCGTCGACGACATGTTTGCGAGAGAGTATAGGCCGCCAACTCGAAAGGATGATTATCCCCTTCCTTCGTCTTGCACCCTTCTTCGAGGTGACACGCTACATGGTCATTCACACCTCGTGGGTGATCTCAAAATTCCGTAGCAATTAGATGAATCCTTTAGGAAGTAATTACAAAGAACTCACGGAAGCTTAATTTAGTTACTTAGAAGGAGAGTGTAGGTAGAAGAAATTAGTGGTACACAGTTGGGTTATTAATATAAGGTTAATCCCCTAGTATTGTTAGATAGGATAATTTGTGTTAAGGTGTACAAGACATCTTTGAGGGAATGATCCAGAGCATGTACTACAGGTTCTGAGTAGGATGTCTAGTGATACGGTCAATCAGTGAGAGTCGGAATATTTATATTGTGAGGTTTGGAGCTGGTTGGGATCTGCCTAACTTCTTCATACTATTTGCAAGACAGGTTAAGTTTAATTAGAATTTTTCTACGGGTTAGATGTTGATGATATGATGAGAAAAGTAGCAGGAGGTAGGGTTAGCTGTGCTGTGCAGTTGATAGGATAGGATTGAAAAACTTAGTCATAGATGCTCAAACTGTAACTCTTCTTGATAGGTTTGACTACTTTGTTAATGCATATTAAGTTTATTCATAGTTATTGTATTAATAGTTGTAATGTTCAGAATTGGGAGGTTTATGAGAATTAAGGTTTACGTGTTATTATTACTTTATATGATTAGTAAGATATTTTTATGTTAACAGTATTAGATTTGTAAGGTATAGAGGCATGGTATTTGTTAAGGTTCATAATGTTAGATACAGATAGTTTGCTAGATTGGTTAGGTTATTATTAGGTAGAGTATGTATTCATATGGACTATATAATGACGCAGCCTTGTTTGAAAGTATTTATTCTAATTAGAGAATTTGTCAATAGTGCATGTAGCCAGGTAAATTTGACAACATCGCATGTTTCTAAAACATTTATTTTACGTTAATGCGCGATTGATACTGTAAAATTTGATTTAATCACTTATAGTTGAATTTTTAATAAAAAGCAAAAGTTAGTAAAATCATAAGGAATTATGTAATGTTTATGCAAGAAGCATATTTTTATGTAAAGTTGCACAATAATTAAGTTTGATTATGATTAATCAACGTAATTATACTTAATTGTTTAGTCAATGATTAGTGGTGGATATGGGTGTGGTCGTGTGGTTATTGTTATTATATATTATTATTTATTCTTATTATTATATTATTTGATGATTAATATTATATAATTATATTATTATAATTATTTATATATATTATTGATTTTTTATATATTATTATTACTTCATATTATTATTATGAATAATTATATATTATATTAGTTATTATGATTATGTATTAATTATTATTATTATTAGAAATGTAATATATGTTACGTCTAATTATTATTATTATTAATTATTATTAGATTATTTATAATATTATTTATATTATATTATTACTATATTATTATTATTATTATTATTATTATATTATTATTATTATTATTATTTATTATGATTATTATTTATTTTGATTCTTATTTATATTATTCTTTATTATTATTATTATTAGTTATCATTTATTATATATTATTTTTTATTATTATTATTATTATTATTATTATATAATATTAGTTAAGAGGTTCAATTGGCTGAAATCCGGCAATGTCTGAACACTAGAGAGATTTTACAGCTCTAGAAAAATGCAAAGACGAAGTGCTTGAGAAAGCTTTGACTATGCATTCATTCTTTATGAATAACAATGAGAGTCAGGGAGTAAGATCTAAATCCAGTGTTATCAAAGTAATTAATAGTATTATAATATTGTATTAGTATATTAATTTATATAGATGATGATAATATATATATATAATATATATATTAATATAATGATTATATATATATATATATATTATATTAAGTATATATTAATATATAATAATATAAAAACATATATTTATAATATATTATATATATGTATATATATATAATATATCTATACTATATGTGTTATATATATAATATAAGTAACATAATCAGGTTTATACTAGTATGCTATAGTATATAAGTAATTATATATATTATAAGTTAGATCCTAATTAATTACTATTGCTAACACGATTAGATCACTATTCATTGTTATCATAAGAAAATGGCAGTAATCAAAGCTTTCTCAGCAACTTCAGTCATTTGTATTTCTAGAGCTTGTAAAGCCTCTCTAGTGTCATACATGATTTTACAATTTGAAACTTGATAATATAATAATTATTTAATAATAATAATAATAATAATTATAATAATAATTATTATATGATAATAAATAAATATATAATAATATTATATATATATATAATATTAATATTATTAATATATATATAAATATTGCTAAAGATAGGTGATGCCACAAAATATAAACGGAGGAAATTTTCATTAAATAAAACAATCGAATAAATGACAATGAGAATTCCTTACCTTAGCATAATAAAAGATTTAACGTAGTTAACTATTGCAGTAATTTAATCTACCACTATACAAAATAAAGAAAATTTAAATTACAACGCTATAGGTACAATATTAAACCGTAGCCTAACATATAACCGCATTGTTTCAGCACAGTTGCTCGAGAGACACTTAACTGATGGCGGGAAAGTAACATCCAACCACCTTTTTTCTCTGTATTTGGTCGGGTGAGGTGTCACAGTAGTGAATCCCCGAAACAACGTGGCAATCTTCCACGTAACTTCCGATTCAATAAAATATATCGATCCTAGCACAAGATAGAATATTTGATGCTGAAGACAGTAACATGACAATATTTATCTCTTTATTAAATGATACGAAGCTAACTGCCCCTAGTCTCAATTTAAAAGTACAAAATAAGCTGCCAGATATGTATTTGATTGCCTCAACAGTCTTAACGTTAATACACACACGCACACTCTATATTTTTTTAAAAAACGCAACGAAAATCACATCTTTCCTCTCTCTCATCTCTATTCTCTTCTCTCTCGCTCTCTCTCTCTTCTCTGTATTCTCCTCTCTCTCTGTTCTCCTCTCTCTTCTCTCACTCTCTTCCTCTCTCTCTCCCTCTTCTCCGTCTCTCTTCTCTCCTCTTCTCTCTCCTCCTCTCTCTCTCTCTCTCTCACTTCCTCCCTCTCCTCTCCCTCCTCTCTCTCTCTTCTCTCTTCTCTCTCGAATGCTCGATCGTCTCCCTCTCTCTCTCTCTGTCTCTCTGTCTCTCCTCTCTCTCTCTCTGACGTCACAATCATGCACACACACACACACAGCACACACACACACACACAACACGACCAGCACCACCAGTAAGCTAAATCTTGTGCTCATTGGTGATATTTATAGCAAAACAGAAATGCTTCTCTTTGAACAAGGGAAACAATTCCTCATTCCAAGCTAGGGAAATAGTGCATGTTGTCCTTTCAAGGAAAAATTAATTAAAAGTCGAGATTGGCTTTAAATTTTATTCATGAAGTAATAACGTTCCTCTCGCTGACTATGCTTATAAGAGATTAAATATTAATTTAATAAATATTAGGTCGTATAATGTATGTTGCAGTATTATATGTTCTTGGTAAATATTGGGGGTGAACACAACACACCAACACACACAAACAAAACAAACGTAGGAGTGAGTATTTGATACTGCTTGTATGGCAGAATAGGATTACTATTTCTTCTTTGATGTCTATTATGTTTAATCGTTGTCTATTAAATGTGAAGGGGGACTGTAAATCGACTGCTGTTATGCCTCGCTACTAGGAGAGTGCCGAGATGGGAGGAATTGATTTAGCTGTAAGTGTAATGTGTTAGATTGAATTTGGGGAGTAGTGGTAAGCATTTTTTTGCCAAAATCCCGATTGAGTTGATAAGGAATGCAGACAATGTTCTATTTAGGATAATTATTCTAACCACCTTCGGTATGTTGGGCAATGAATAGGTCTATACCGAGGCGGTTTGTTTGGATTAGTATACACGGTTTGACATTGCGGTGTGTTCCAGAGTGCTGGAATGTACTGCTTTGCAGCAACCTTGAATATTTTGTGAGTTAGGGGCTGCGATAGCTTGGTTCAAATGTTTGAGAGAAAATTGAATGTTGCCAGGAAACTGCTCGCGCGTTTTTATAGTTTTAGATGGTATTCTGAAGTGAGAGTGGACGGATCTTTCCTATTTGGTCTTATTGAACTTTTTATAAAGTCGTTAATTGTTTGTCATGTGGATTAGTATTTTGTGGCGTGACATTGAAAGTCGACATAAATGGTGACTACTTTTTTGTTTTGATTTAGACACTTGTGTTGAAAGGTTGATGTGTGGTATAATTGATAAGCTCATAATGATATTAAGAAACAATTCCCACTCTCAAATTTGCTTTCGACTTATGATGAATGTTTTCGATCAAATCATTGATCGAATTCCTCTGTCGGTTAATATAGTCTTTCTACATCAGAATTCTTTTGACCTTTATAAAAAGCAGAAGTGGGGTTACTTCTGTTAGGACTTTATAGGGTCTTCTGAATGTCCTTGTGGGGAATGTCCTACTAAGAGATTTGTTTTTGGAGTTCTTCAGTGAGCTTTTTTATTTATATCAAAGCTTTATAAAATAGTTCAGGAAATTTTGGTATCGAAGTCGTCGCTGTTGCTGCAAATAGTAATAATCTCTTTAGTATATCTCCATTACAATTTTTTCCATTATCTGCTTTAATCCATTTATCCAAACTGCTTATTAAAAAAGGAACCGGGTCCGGATTGTCAATCGACAAAGATATTCCAAAGTTTAACAAACCTTTTTCATAAACACTTAGATTATTAAAAAAAAAAATGTTTTGGCTCACTGATTATCTACGACTCTTGAGAGTTCACCATACAACTATTATTTTAAACATTGGTCAAACTCATTTAAAAGCTATCTGCTTTTTATTTAAGTGTCTTTTAAGTAGTGTGCTTGTTTCATTAAATTCAAAATATCTCTGCTCGTTCGGGAACTCCTGAACCATTATCTTTTAAATTTATTTAATAATTGACTATCCTTCTGAATAACAGATTTAAATCCAATTTTATTCAAATTATTTATTTAACAACAACGTGTTTAATAAAAACATATGAAATGTTCTGTATATGGTAAATTCAATTTTTCGTCTGAGCTTCGCTATTGACAGCAATTTAGTAAATCAAAAATCAACCCTTGAAATACAAATGGATAATCAAAAAAAGCATCCTCAGATAGGAATAGTCAATATTAAATACAATTTCTAAGGATCGATGGGTCAGGATTTCCCCGAACAGAAGCCAGAGAGATCATTCGACATTTAGATTGGACAAGCACACTTACTAAAAGAACGCTTAGTATGTAAAAAGCATAGGCGTTTATAATACAAAGGTTTGACAAGATGTAAAATAGTTAGGCTGATCTCTCAGAGATCGTAATAACAGGAAAAATATATTCTTTTTAATATCGACAGTGCAGCTTATGAAAAAGGGTTTGTTAGACTTCTGGAATATTTTGGCGATGACAATGCCGACCCGGTTTCACTTATTAATAACATTTGGATAAATAATTAAAGCGAAGATTGGAACAAAAGTGTAATGAGCATATACTAAATGGGATTAGTTACTATTCCTGCAGCAACAGCGACGACTTCGTGTACCAAAAATTCCCTGAACTATCATCAAATCCTTGTATATTATATAAATTGAATCGCAACAAAAAAACATAGGTGCTCTCTCGTATTGATAATAGTACGAATATCGGATTTAAATACCCGCATTAGATTTATTTACATTAATATGAATAGATTTTATCTATCTTAATCCACATATACTACTAAAATATCATATTTAACTACTATATTATTTGAAATACAAAAACCCATATCATCCAATAAGAATATATCACAAACAAATCTTATATATAATTAAAATACTTTAAATAAACATTAGGGATTCTTAAGTAATCGTATTGTTGTCCGGAAATAGTTATCTGCATGTTACGTTACTAATAGAAACTATCTATCATTTAGTACTACATACAATATAATAATGAACTAAATTCGAAACGTACCTTAAATTATACCGGATAAGTATAGACAGAACCCCAGCATAGCATAGATAGATAGGTAAGACTTAGACTAAGATTATAGAGATATAGCATAACATATAGCCTATACCTACGCTCCAAGATTCGATATAAGAACACACGAGATTAGAGTAGAATGGATTAGATAAAGTAGATCATGATATTGAATAGATGGAATAAAAATAGGATACGAAATAGATAGATACCGATTAACTAAAGATAGAATATGAATATAGAATAGAAACATGATGTATAGGAAATTTTAATATAATGATCGATCAGATAGATACGATGGATACGAAGTGTGAGATAGGATATTTGTACATAAGTAAACAGTCACAGATCGAATAGAATAGATAGAATAGCATAGATAGTAGAATATAGATAAAAAGCACATCAATATAGAGATACCGAAGAAAAAAAAACTATAGATATATGATAAATAGAATTATCAGTATAAAACTATTCATACTTCCCACTCATATTACGCCTTACGATAGTACGCACTCATGTCTCTCAGAAAATTATTCGTTAGGGTCCTGTGATCATCGTCATTGAGCGTACTTTTCTCTATTAGGGTAACTTGGTTCAATACCAATCCGTATGCATAGATAATATGCTGACCTTGCCCGTGCGTACTCAACCCGCCCTATGATCTATCTCCCCTCCGAATTGGTCGTCTCGGGTCTTACACACCACCGTTCCACTGGTCGTATTTTGAGCGAACTAAAACACGAAAACCTCGCGTTTCACTGAAAAACAGGTATACTAGGGCTTTAAGCGATTTTTTTAATCTACTAAATGATGATGACATGCGATCAAGACTTTAACAAGAATAAGAACGTACGAAAAAATCAATTACTTATACTCGCATAAAAGTAAAAAGAAAAAACTATTTTACATTGCCTAATACCATCCTCTTACTTAGACATAACAAAAGAGGGATACAAATAGTACGGTACTAAGAGATCATCAGCTAATGCTAATATTTTCAACCCTGTAATTGCTCTTATACCGTCATTCCGTAATATTATAGAACCGAACCTTATGCCGTAATAGTTCATCTCCCTTTCCTTCCCGTACACAAGGATAGATCAGCACTTTTCGGTTAATAGACCCATCCAAGAAGCCATTTCGACACGTGAGAGATCGACGCGACAGCTGACCCGGCCTAATTTAGAATGCATGAGTTATCATAGTCACGTCAAACGTTTACCCTTATGTGGTCCATTACGAGAAATTGTAGGTATAGACATCCAGAGTAATTTTGAATTGTTTTTGATGAACTAAGTCTTTCGAAAATTGAGAATTATCCTCTGCAAAAGACAAACAATAATTTTGTTTGCTCACATCTCCTTTAACTCATAGAAATGATAAAGTGGGTTATGTCTCTCATGGCGGGACTAGCAACATATCTTTCGAGGAACGCAAGGAGGTTATGGGCCTAACGAACATGCTCACATCACATAATTAGTCACTATAGGAAAGGATTATACGCTTAAGCGATGTTTCTAAGCGTAAAAAATGGATTTCTAGTAACGCGTTGAGTCAAATTTATTTTGGCTTTACGAAACGCCCTATACCACCACACGCTACCTATGTTTATTCGCTAAGTTATAATTGGCGTCGTTGCAAATAAGTTTTATCTTTTTTTTTATTTAATTTATTACCTCTAATAATAATTATTTATTCTATAGTCGGAAATAGAATTTACATCATCCGCCGAATTTCTAGATCCCTTAAATATTAATTACAAAATTACTAATAGCTGAAGAAGCGTTTAAAATAGATTATTTAGACTGTTATAAGAAAAAATTAAGAACGAAAGAAAAAAATAAATTAATTACATTATTAATTATTGAGATTATAACATGATTGAATATGTTAAATCTTTACAGACTTAGATTTCGACTAATTTAAATTAATTCTTTTTTGGAGCTCGATATTTCCACTATTTTGATAACTACTCGTAGTAGCTCCACAATTTATTATTTTGCCCATCTACGAAAAGTAGAGAGGTAACTGATTTAATTTAGTGCCCCGAGTGAAACGTTAGGAGGGTACCTTTAAGAATTTAGCTACATTGAATATTCAGTTGAGTCTTAAGTGAAAATAAAAAACGCTCAAAGCTCTATACGGAAAATGGGCGTCCCTACGTTGTTTTTTTAATTATATTTCTTGTTTATAGTTAACGTCTAAAAATTATTATTATTCATAGATAAAACTGGAATTTAAAGGAGACTAAAATTAAAAAATATAATAATATACAAGCAACGATCGCTACGCTCTCCCTCAAAGCAAGCCAGTAGTAAGACTTAGCCTTCGAGCGAGAGATGCTGGAGACGAGCATGGACAACAGAGAGGCTCACTTGGCTCGTGAGCAGCATATACGAGACTCACGAGCACGGGAGGACGAGAGATTACGCCAGGATGAAAAAAGGGACAAAAAAGGAGGCATGATAAAGTAGCGAGAGAGCGGATTTGAGAGAGAGAGAAGTGAGAGAGACTCAGACTAGTCGCACGTCAGCGTGACGCTTACAGCTACGTTCGCCGATCGGTTTATAGCACCAGACCACGCAAGCAAAAAAATAAATATGCGCACAGCAATAAATTGTATGTATGGAAATCTACTCCAGGATTTATGGCCAAGTTGTACAATTTTGGGATGGAATTTTGTGAACACAAAAAATAGCAGATACAAAGATTACCGAAAACCTTATTAAGCTTTAAAAAATATAACTTAAATGTGCTATAAGATTTATCGTTCAGCGTGACAAGCTACGGTCTTTCTTCATAAAAATTATTTTCTATTGAATTTAGAAATCATAACAAGAAAAATACTCCAAAAGACAATTTGAATGATTCGATTCAATAAAATATATCTTCAATATTATTATTTAAATATTAAAGTTGTTCTTAAGGAGTTTTTTATGGAATTGCTTTTCATGATGAAAAGGGGTCGCACAAACTAACATAGGCAGCAGGAAAGCAATAGATTTTAACATCACTTCTACTAAATATAATCATTAGATCATAAAGCAACTTTCTCTTAAATTTGCAGATCAAACCGGCATTAAGGACGAAAATTATCCACCATAGAGAAATAATACTACAGATAATTTGATAAATAGTTTAGTTATATTTGCTGTCTATCACTCATAGAAGCGTTAAGTGGGGACTTTAAGTAAATTTCTTACGTCGAGGATAATTTTATACGAATAATTGATACTTAACAGGGTGTTTAGTAAAGTTATCATTCTTTGATAAAGTTTTCATATAATCATACTTTTTATCTATATAATTTTTAATCAATAACTTATTATTTTGAAGCCGTTTCTTAGGTAAACGGTTTCGACGGATAGGGAAGTTCCGTATAATTAACTAGAAGAGTATGCTCGGAGTGTGAATCGATCGGAAGCGGTGATATCCCTCTACGTACGTCACTATATCATTAATTAATAAATTAGTACATCTATCAGAATTTACACCATAAAATACGACCTCAACCGGGCTAAATTTTTCGGGGAGGATACTATCGTTAAGCGGGTAATGATAATTATTATTCATAGTTGAAGTTTATTCTGTACTATTCATAGGTCGAAGGTGATTTGTGATAAATTTGACAAAAAAAAATTTATTTGTTTCCATTCGACTTTATTTGAGACAGTGGCGAAATAGAAGACTACTTTGAAGTTAATAAAAGCAATATATCGATCATAATGAAACGTCACTATGTTGGAAAACTATTATTCTTACTTAACGATAATATTTAAATGCTGGTAATATAAAATGATTCTCTAAGATTAGAGGTCGATATCTACTATTTTGAGCTTTTACTGATACGTCACATTATAGGTAAGACGGGTTTCCGTAGGCTAAATGGGACGTCGTTGCAATATTATTTATATATTTTTATTTTATATTTATAGTTACTTATCTAATAAATTATTTGTATGATAGAAAATTAGGAAGAATTAGGGAGACTTAATCATATAAAAAAATAACTTATATAACCGTTAAATAATATTAGTAGGAGTATATAATATTTCTTAACTTAAATTCAACTTAAGTTGTTAAGAAAATTCTTTAAGAGAAGAGATATAAAACATAATTCCAGATATGTGATAAAGTGGTGAAAAGCAATAAGAATCTATTTATTCAGACTGTTGAGGATTTCGTAATAGGTTTTTTTCTTTTTATGGTATGTATTTAAGGGCAAAACAAACAGAGTCTCTCAGGAACAAAAAAGTCTATTTTGCACCTTCATCTAACCTGAAGAAATTAGATGAGTATCGTTTATTTAGTGCTGCCCCACAGTTGATCATCTTGTATGCTATGTGGGTTACCACGATCTTTACTAATTTTTTTAACACGTTTAAAAATATTTTTTAATGCTCTTAGCTCCAAATAAAATTGAATTAAAGGAAAGAACTATATACTAAATGGGGGCGTGCGGTAGTTTATATAATTAATTTTCTTGTTATGAGGATTTTCTACCAGGACATTACTATATATGAACTAGTTATTTTTGTGCATTAGGAATCAACTCTCGAATATTTAAGGGATGAACTAAATTAAATAAAATTTAAATTATAATATTATTATATCATAAGTTATTAACTACGCCTCACTCGAAACAAAACTACTTATCTTTGACAAAGATGTTTACATGGAAAGAGAGGATGACATAATTTATCTTGAGAGTCTAATCAACTCTCTTCCGATTAATGATATATTACAGTCTACGTCATGATTTTCTTTTGTGTCTTCACTTGGAGAGATGCGGAGTTAACTAGTGGAATGAATCTTGTATAGTTATAGGGTTTACTACTATCGTACTATTTATGTAGTTCATTAGCAATTGTAGTGGATATATTAGGGATTCTGTAAATTTAATGATCTTATCAGTTTCTATTTTCTGATGTTTTCTAATTTTACCACTAGAGTTTTATCATTCAACTTTTCAAATTGACTATTTCGATTTTTATCAACTTCAACTATAACGAAAAGTAGTAATACTGTTTTCGTTAATACCGAGGGCGATCCCCGGAGGGATCTCCAATGCGAAAGGCACTCGGGTTTTTCCTCTAAGAGATGGCGGTAACTTAAATAGTCTATATATTAGGTTTCTCGATTAATCCGATAAAAACGAGCACCTATATACTCGATACAGAATGTAATATTATTTTCTACAATGAAGTCATCTCAAACGGCAGTATTATTCGAAAACGAGTATTCCAAAACTGATTCGTTACGTGACGCACTTGAGTATTATTATAAATATTTCCTTCGTCACCACTCTTAATTCATGTAAGCTCGTTGTATAATAAGTCGAAGGAGATAAGTTTTAAATTTCAACAAAATAACAAAAAATCTTCAAAACACAGTATAGTAATATGATTAGAGAGTCGATTCTTTATGATCTAGTGAGTTATTTCCTTATGAGTATACAACCGGTGTCCGTTATGAAAACGTCGAGCTATTGGACAACTATTTATTACGCTTAACGACGTTCTACGCGTAAAAAATGGAATGGATTCTAATCGCGTAGAGTGATTTATTTTGGCTTTTACGATAACGATACACACCGATACATGCCACCAGCGAAGCTTTCCTCGAAGACGGCCTCGCACAATATTTTGGGGTCATCATTTTCACAGGATTGAGTTGTTTTGTCTTGGTTAATTTACTTAGTTAATCCCTCGTCAAAAAGTAACTTTATTTAAAGGTAGAGAATTGAATTTCATTAATTGTAGACTTTAAACTCATAAATAAACAAGGTGAGAAATAATACATATAAAATAAAAAGTATATGTACTACATTGCTGAACAATCGACGAGAATGAAAATAGAGTCTAAGGAATCTAGAAAATTTAAGAAAACGCACGTATAAAAATAAATGGTCCAATTATTGAATAAGAGGCTATTATATCCTATGTCTTTAGACAGGCCTTAGATTCCAAGTAAATATGATGAGTTTATATTATTGGTCTCTCTCAAGGGGAACAAATAGAACTCCGCACTTAGAGGAACATTAGAGAGCATATTAAATATTTTATGCCACACCACATACTTCACTCGCAAAGTAGGAAGAGTACAGATTATTTTCGTGCCTGTCGGTAGACGCAGTAGGAGGGTACCTTTATACTATTTTGTTGTTATATTAAGTTAATCTTCTTAAAGTGTTTAGGCAAAGTAAAATTGATCGCTCATAAAAGTCCTTCTCCTGGAAATAGAGGAGTCAGCACGTATGAATTTTAATAATGATGTTCTATGTTTAGTTTACATCGTAAAAATTATCTATTTCTATAAGTGAAAAGGTGTTAACTCACAGAAGACCAAATTAAACAACAAAAAATACTAATATCTGCTAATAAATGACACTAATAGATCTCCTGGGATAAATAAATAATAATCACATATTTAATAAAGACACTCAAAGAAGATTTAAAAGTCTTTTTTGAGAAACATACAATCAGCAGAAAATCTAAAAGGTATACAGTTATTTTGAATGCAGACGATCAAGCAAAGACAGTAGTGAGTTGAGACCTTTCAAAGGAAGATATTTCTTTAAAGCTCGAGATATATTTAATATTAAAGTGTATTTGATATTTCGATTGTATTACTATTTTATCATATCTAATGTGAGTATTCACATTCTTTTCTGAGTGTTTACTTTATAGTTTTTCTTGGCTATAAGTTATTCATCAATACTTTGTATCGCCAGAGAACATTTTGCGATCTTTTATTTATTACTCGAAAAATAATTGATCGAATTTTAGTAGATGACGTGCGTTCGTATGTTTAAAAACGAATGAACGATCCTCGTCGGCTTAGGGGATCTATCTCTGCGGCCGGTGATTCTCCTCTACGCACCGGTCACTATACTCAATTTAGGAGAATAGTGACGTTTTCTAGATTACCAATCAAAACGACGTTCGTTTTTGTAATCGACTCAAATTAGCGAGCTAAGATCATCTTTGAAGGCGAGCGAACCTAAATGTGTGGGACGCTCTTACATCTCCATCGATAGGTAATTGTGGTGATTAAGTTTTATCATGCTGTATTGCCGAATCGCTGTTCAACATTTGAAGTAGTGAGTATTATAAGTATCAAAGATTAATTTGAAAAAAAGAATAGTGTCCTATGGTTGTTCCCTGCAGGTCGAACTTATATGGGAGGAGCATTTATGATGAAGGGACGCTTTTAATGAAGATTATAAAAACTTGGGTTCGAGAATAAACATAACTGTCAACACACTAAGTTATAAGTGAACGAATTATTGACAGTTCGTGTGATATCTGAGAAGATGTCTACTAGGCAGTTCCAAATAAAGGTGGGTTGATTAGTGAAACGCGACGTAGCAATTGGCTTTTGTGTGCTTTCGTTGTGCAGACGTATAGATCGTCACCTTACTATGACGAAGACCGTCCCGAGAGGTAAATGGGATGGCAGTGCGTCGGAGATTACTATGTTTGTGCAGTAATTATCTTTTCTCTATATTAAAGACTTGTTGACATAAAGTTAAATGATGTGATTCTGTCTGCAAGAAATAACGGAATTTAAGCGGCGCATCTATATAATATAAATAGAATTTTAAATATATAATTAATAGATTTAAAAATCTGCAAAATGAAGTTTGACAACGATTTTAAGAAAACAATGAATACCAAATACATATTAGGAATTAAACTTTAGAAAGAGAATAAAGCAACTGAAGAAAGAGAGTAACTTTTATACTCTCGTAATAACATATAGCATTATTATTAGACAAAGACACCCTTTCCCAGGTCTTTAGATCGCGTCTTATTTGTTTTATTTTTTATTAGCGAGTATAGTCTTAGGACGAAAGAAATAATCGCTTAAATGAACAAGAAATTTATTTTGCGCACACAACGACATCAATTCAGATGAAATTATTGCGAAATTAGTCAGTTTACTATCCAAAATTTAATAATGCTGAGTCAGCAAAACTTCGCTCCAGGAGCACTGAATAAGAGAATGCGAGGAGTCGAGCTATGTTTTATTTATCATTTTTCAATAAAAATATCTGTGTGTTAATTCTAATTCTAAAAATTAATATTATCATAAAACACTGAATTTTAAGGAGCTAAATTAAGAAAAGATACATATATATTATAGCATTCTTTGCGTCCATTTTTTCGAAAATGAACAATTATGAGCACCCCACTAACCTGCTAAAACGAAACATAATAAATTAAATACTCGCTTAAAAGTAACTGAAATTCTTTATTATTGCATCACTATTCTCTTTCCAGGTAATTGAGTACAAAGTTACTATATCAGATGACCTCCTGATCGAAGTAATGTAATATTGGTGACTTTATTTATATAATTTTATGTAATTTTAAGATATTTATTACCTTATTAAAAATTATTGAGATACTCTTCAGGTCATTCACGATTCAACTAATAATTTATGATGTTTTGCTGTTGGGGAAGATCTATTAAAATATTTAGTGACAATTCTACATATTAATATTATTAAATAATATAATTATGATTATCCGATGAACACATTTCGTTTTATTTTTATCACTCAAATATACGATATAGTTAGAACTAGTATAATTATTTCGTAATTACTATAATATATATGAGTACGATCCTCTGAGAGGATAAATCGCGGCCGGGTTTCTCCTTACGTAGCGTATTATAATGATCATAATAGTGATCATAAATTTTTTAGAAAAATAAAAATTTTCTTTTTTACCTCTGAGGTATACGAGCTTTTGTGAGAAGTATAGAGTCGTATATATTTTTGGATTTAGTAAAACTTTTGAGTAATACGTAGTTCCGACGAAAATTTCAACATAAAAAATTGGAACTGTAACATTTTTTTATCGCTTAAAAAAACGAAACGTTCTGAAGGAAGTAAATAATAAAAAAAGAGGGATATAGTCTAAAAGGAAACGTAATTGCTTCTCATGGAATTGGGACATGTAGAGAATCAATTTTCTTCTTGACGCATTTTACGAACGCGTCGACTAATGGAACAACGATAGGTCGACGTTTCCGAGGTACACCAGGTGCTCCGTCGTAGAGCTAACATATTCTTGTAGAATTAAATCTCTTCTTTTATATCTATATTTAGTTGACAAAAACTCGGGGAAATAGAACATAGCTGAAGAAATATAGAGAAATGCTAAAGAGGGATCGCAGTAGATAATAAGAGAACAGCTGAGACGAGATATGAGCAGGTATGTGCACTCAACCTGTCGAACATGATAAATTATCTCTTCGAGTAAATTTAACAGAAAAATTTAAATGAGTAATCTTAAAATAAATAATAAAATAATATCAGAAAATTATCATAAATAACATTATTATTAAACGCGACTAACTTTTAAGCATTGAAAGTATACCGTAAAATATGAGTAAATATATTCTTATATTAATGGAGGTATAGGATTACATGACGTGACTGAGACAAAAAACCTCGCCTAACTGGACAACATGAGAATTAATGTTGAATGCCAACACCAATGCTCACCTGATTAAGCTAGAACGTGAGAATAGCAGCTAATATTATCTATTTTAACAGGTGTGTATACCCTAGCAAAAACTTCGCTCAACATATAAAGCTTACTCGGAAACTAAGGCAGTTATAAAATGCGTAGTTTGTATATACAATAAATTAATCAGTGTTTATAGAATTCCAACCCCTCCTAAAAGATTATTTCCTCTCGCAAGGTAGAACACTGATCAATATTAAGGCGAAGATCCCCTAATATTCAGAAAACCTTGAGTATCTCATATAAATAGTTATCTCCTAACGGTAACTTGGCCCTCGTTAAAAACAAAATATAAAACCTTTAGAGCTGTAAAATTCTTGAAAAAAATAAAATAAAATCGCAAAATTTTATTGTATATGCAGAACATGTCTCGTTAAAGACCACAGGAAGAAGTTATATAAAAGTATCGTAACTATAAGTATAATGATTGATGTCTTACCACTGGCACTCTTCGATGGGAAGCTGTAAGTGGGGAGGGTTGAAAGATTTCTCTTCACGTCGAGTAGTCTTAATTAGTTTAACTGAACACTGATAAGATTGAACAAAGTAGTTATCCTCACCCATAGTGATGCTTATGTTATTAATCACGAGCTATCCTCTTTCATCATCAATATGTATCTCTTTAGATTCTAATGAATATGCTTTACTAATGTATAGCAATCATCAATGTTCACCTTGTTATGTATTGAACGCCTTTGCTTATCATTCTTTACCTCACATACGAGTAGTGTCCACCGCTCTTAGAAATAACGTTTCGTATTTCTCTTCGTTTTTAGAGAAGACGATTCCTTCTGAGGGAAGGGGATTGATCTGTCGGAGACCCAATATGGTTCATTCATAACACGAGCGTACTATAGACAAATATATTAGACAGTATTATGTAGATTTGATTCCATATAGGAAAAAAAAGACAGCATCCCTCAGGATAGAACGATAAAAAAATAACACGATATGAAACTATATTTTCCTTCCACGCCGGGATGAAACTATCGTTAGTGGTGAAGTACTGAATTACAGATTATCCAGCGTGTGATCCGTTGTGGAACGTTGTCTGTACCGGTATTGACACTAACGTATTTCGAACGGTATACCAGCTGTGATCTAAATTTATGAAACAAAATAATTTCTATTCTTCCTATTGCCTACCGAGGGATCCGAAAACTTAATTTTTGAGCGGAAGCAATCTTTTAAGATTATAATGGCAACCAAGTTTCTCACCAGTTGAAGTTGTAGCACCGGCATATGGTCCTCACCGCTAACATGCGTGGTTCAAATCACGCAGAGAGAGGCAGTTAATTCTAATATACGCTTTCCCATATTATAGGTAGTTATACTCTATTTTAATCAACGCTTACTAACTAGAGTTATCTATGCAAATAATATAAATAGTGAGGATTCTAATAACGTCTGAAGCAGTGATTTATTTAGGAGTATTAATAACGAGACGAATCACAATGAATATAGTAGCAGCCGCCGCACCGGCGACCGTGGTTGTTCGCGCGCGTAGATAAGCGGAACTTGTGGTCCGTCGTGATGAGCATTATCTTGTTCTTTTTTATTTTTTTTTAATGAAAGATTTACTAAAGGTCGCTGTTTGGTACGCGAAAATTGTATGAGTGCACAGGTCTGGGAAGTAAAAGTGGCGACAAGTGAGGGAGACTCTGATTCATTTGGACAAAAACAAAATTAAATCACGCTGACAAACTAAAATGTGAGTGTCAATTCACAAGAGAAGGATCAGTCTAATGAAAATATATACCTATCTACAATTAGTGTAAATGTTTTAAGTAACACATTGTAAGTCAAAGCGTAACTGAAGAGTAGAGCAGATAATAAACTTATTAAAATAATAATAATAATCTATATAATATATTAGCATAATTTCCCATTGATACAGGAGGCAGAATTTGTCCGAAAAGCTTATTTCTTTAATATCTTTTCTATTCATATTCTTACTCCAAAAAGTTTCACTTATGCATCCTTTATAAGGAACAATAAAATATAATAAGAAACATGAATGATGCGAATTAAAGTATAGAGAGATAGCTATTAATTAGAATTTTATAACAATGAGTGTAAGCTAAAAAAATTACAGTCATTCCTCTGCGTACTTTCCAGTTGGGGGATCCCCGTGTACCGTAGTTTTTAATAAATGCTATAATTTATTGTTATTAGATTACCTCTATACTAATTATTTTCATAGAAACCTATATGAATTTAATATGGGATAACAAAATATTTAAGATATAAAAAATAGATAATAATATTAAAAAAGTTTAAAAATATAAAATTTAACACCAGAATGAAAATCAAGAGAAAAAAAAACAAAAAACTCGCTTAAGGATACAAAAAATTTATTTTGCAACATCCCTCCCGAGAAGTAAAAAAGATTATCACGTAGTTATATTATGTGCACCCCGAATTCGAAGCGTACGTGGGGAGCTTTATGATTTTCTATTACGTCTTTAAATAGTTAGAATGATATTCAATTAGTATTATACATAATTAATTTATTTGAGGTTTATTTATTTTTCTATAGTTACTTAATTTTTCCTAATTTTCAAAAAATCATAACTACAACTGTACGAACAAAGATAATACTTTCAGTTTTTTTACTCAAAATTATATAGATTAGTGAATACGTATTTTCAGAAATTTACCTTAGGAGACGATCTCGGAGGGGATCAATTCGAGTGGGGGCAGTGATAATTTTAACCCTCGTACGTATACGCGATTCAAATGTATTGTAAAATAAATAGTAATATTATGACGTATTTTCTGGATTAATTATAATAGTAATAACTCGGACTCTACGGGAGTAAAACGATCGAAACTGGCAATATTTCAACGGTAATTGAAAAATAATCGGTCCTCCGCGGTTACATCTTATGATATTCTTGAGAGATCCTTCTGAAAACCCTCCATGTAAAATTACTCCTTAGTGGGACCCCAGAACGTGAGTTGATGCATTTTATATGGTATGATATACACCTGATGTTATAACGTCGAACCAACAATCTGTTACTAATAGCTTAAGCATACTAAATTTAGATAAAAAACACTCATTAACATATAACTATTTTCAACAAAGGAAGGGTAACGTGAATCTTCTATATGAGAGAATCGATCTTTCGCAATGTTAGAGAACATTTTTGGAAGTCTACAATTTTCTAAACCGTTGAATCGAAGCATGAATAATAAACGCTCATTATCTTACGGATCTCCTAAATTTTAATAAACAAAAGTGTTGAAAAGCAGACACGTTATTTCAAGATGGTATATAACATTAAAACAGAGTGAGTTATTAAGAATGATATAATTGAGTGAATTTTTTTACTGCATCTTAACAGATTCCTAGATTAACGAAAAAAGATGAAAACTATATCAAGACATTGTACCACACGAAATCCATATCACCCCGAGGTCAACAGCATTGTGGTCTGGTGGCAATTTATTTAGATTATTTCTAAATTTTTTTTTATAAATTTACGTAAACACAAGTGGAATGGTATTGGGATAGAAGTGACTATATCTTGAGTGCCATAGTTACTTTTGAAATAATTAAATTCATAAATAGATTTGGTGTATAGGAGTCATGATAATTTTGATTCTAGAAGTTAATTATAGAACTGACGGATAGAAATAAATATGTAATATGTGAAATTATCTATTGAGGCAATTGCCTATCAACTCACAACCACACAATCACTCTAGGAGTATTGGCAGGTACTACTAACTATCTTTTTCTCTACTAGTCATATCTCTACGAGGGCGATATATAGAAAGAGTCGCATATAATTCCACCAGAACATGGGTTAATATAAAATTAATTAGCATGATACTAGATGAGAGTTTAATAGTGTAAGAGAGTAACGTATACTATGATAGAGTAATTTTATAAGTGTAGCAAAAAATCGCCTAAAGCCTGTAAGAAAAAATTTATGCCCAATGAGTTATTATTTATTAAAGTATAATTTTACGTGCCTAGTATTACCCATCCTAAATAAAATTAATTTATGTTTCTGTATTTAAAATTCACTTATTAAGGGAATCGTACGAGAGATGTATAAAAAAAAAATTAATAATTAATTATATAAAGTAAACGTATTATGCCTTATATATAAAGATAAAAAAAAAAAATAAAAAAAAAATAAGCTCGCTTAAGTTGAACGTAAGAATAAATTATTTTGCTAAACATCTACTAAGTATTACCGAGTAAGTAAAAAGTTTACGTATTATTTATTGTGCCCCGATTCGAGAAAGTCGTAAAGTGGGTAACCTATTTAATAGATTTTTTACGTATCGATATATTAATATATTAAGAATTGTATATTATCTAAGTGATAAGTTATATTCCACAAACTAATTATCATTTAAATTGTTTATTTTTATTCTCTATATGATTTCTATTAATTTTTCATTAAATATTTTTTCAAATCTATATTATACTTATTAAATATCCTGATGAACTTTCCGTTTTTTTTTCTCAAAATAGAATAGTGACGTTTCGTAATTACCGATGAACGAATATCCTACCGGAGGTAGGAATACAACTCAGCGGCCGGGTTTCCTCATATCGAGCGTCTAATATTAACTAAATAAATAATGTAAGTTTCATCGTATTTACTTCCTATAAAAAGACGTGAACCTCTGAAACGATCAAAATACCTGAGGCAAATATTTTCAGGGAGAATACATATCGTTAGGGCCGTCATTTAATATATGATATAGTGACCGTTTTATAATTCTGTATTTATGTGGGTATAAGTCTGAAGATAATTTTATAAAAATATTTGAAAATAATAAAATTTCTATTTTATCGCCCGAAGGTCGACTTTTTGGAAGAGCGTAATTTGTTGAGAATTTAACTCCGTCTTTGAGTATTATACGATATTAACAAAATTAAACAGGGCCAAATTTTCAATCTTTGTACTAGACTTGCGCTAGACAAACAAAATGGATTCTCTCTAAATCCTATGCTTAGAGTGATTTTTTTTTTATATGATAGACTTTTTATATAGAAATAACGTCGACTAATATAATTACCGAGGACGTTTTCCAGAGGTTAAAGTGGTTGATACGTTCGATGCAATTAATATTTTGATATATGATTTTTTATTATTAATTATTACCTCTAAAAATTCTATATTTATCCGTATAAGAAATATAGAATTTTAAGGGAGACTAGCTATAAAATAAAAAATTATAATATTAAAATATATTATATATTAGTATTATAACGATCTAAGCTGGTTATCAAACCATTTTTCTTCGATTCGAGAGGCATCCATTACTTGGACTTAATTTTAATAAGTTTGCCTAGAAGGTCACTACTACCTATGTTTAGATTACTAAAAAAAGAAAGTTCCTTACCAATATTATATACAAAAAGGGTCTATATCATTATCATAAAATTGCTATAAAATTTTGCCATTATAACTATGCAACGTTCCAAAAAGCATTACCAGGATTATTGGCCTCTATATATTAATATATAATAGATATTAAACAAACATATATATATAAAATAGCTAAAAAACTTTTCTACAACATATATTAAGGAAACATATTATACATAAATGGTTATTAAAATTTTAATGAAAGATATGAAAATACCAATATAATAGAAAATGTTCAAAAGCTTCTCGACGATCACCGCAACCTTGAAGTATGGAAAGCTGCGCTTCACTCAATATACAAAATGTGACGCTGAGTACATACAGTTTTGATGAGAACGTCTGTGATTAATAGATCATGATCAATAATATAGTTAGGTAATATTTATAATAAAAATTATAACGAAGAAAAAATAAAATATTCATAGTATATATTAGTAATCATATTGTGAACCTAGACTTATTATAGGCAAATTCTTTACAGAGCTCTAGAATTATCACGTAATTATTATTTGTTTATTTGGAGTTTCATCTCGGGAAATAAAAAACTCGCTATTTAAGGAACATAAATAGTATTTATTATTTAGACCACACTAATCGTTTCACCGAAATAGTAGAGTAGTAAGTTATATTTTTTCTCGCCACCGAGTGAACGTAGAGGGTACCAAAGTACTTTTATATTTTTTTTAGTTTAAAATTTATTATTACAAGTGTTAAGAATAAAATCTAGGCTATCTAATTAAGCCTATAGGATAAATTAGAGGAGTGAGAGTCGGTTACAGTAGTATTATCTTCACATCAATTAATATGTTTCTTATAAAGTATTACTCTAGTACTAAAAAATTATTATTTTCTATAGAAATCATTGACAGTTTCAAGAACTAAAATTAAAAAAAATTAATAATATACTAGGGTATATGTAAAATACTAACTTTTAGCCCCCATCTATATACAGAAAAACTCGCTTAAGGAACGAAATAAATATTATTCTGCAATATCTCTACGAGAAAGTATATTAAAAAGTTTATTAATCGTATATTTTCTGCCAAGAATTACGAAGCGATCAAAGTAGGAGACTTATATTAAATATTATAAGATTTCTTTTAAGATCAATTTTTAATATTAAAGATTGAATATTTATTTACAGTATATATAATTTTTCACATTATTTTAATAAACTTTAAGTTATTTTTAATATGTTTCATTATTAATTTTTCTACTTATTTTAACGTTTCATTACAAATACTTTAATCTCCTGTTTATTCAGCCAACTTCTTCAATAAATAATACGAATAGTGACAGTTTCGTATATATTACCAGAGACGAACTCGTCGTTAGCAGAAGGGGCTCACGCTCTGCAGAGGCCGATTTCCCTACACTGCTCCGCCGTAAAATTTATACTATAAACATAATAATGACTGTGTTTCTCGTAACTTGATCTAATAATTGGACGCCATCCAACTTCTACTCTCTAGACATTCTAAATTATACGAGACATAAATAAATATAAGTACCATAAACAAGGTGAACTATGTAGTAAATTTATAAGCGTTAATTACATGAAAATATATTTTACAGGTGAAATTTATACTTCTGCTTACTTTCTTATCCGTCTGGAGTAAATGTCTTCGAGTGCTTTAATATGGCTATGGAAAGCACAATCTATAGGAAAGCTAAAAATCTATAGAAAGATAAATAGAAAATTAATCAGATTTTGATCTCAAAATTATTATAATGAATAACTTGATAGATAGATAGCATATTTTGCAATTACTATAATAGAAGCATTAAGTTTGAGTTGAGAAAAAAGTCCGCGTAAAACGGACTAACGTACAGACATATATTCAATGCCGGTAGGTCACTATTAAATTAAGTTGCTTTTTAATATCTGCGACGATTTCTCTTAGAGAGAGTAAAATAACATCTATCTCATTTAAAAAAAATTTACTGGGTGTCCGTGAGTCATTTATTTTGGGCTTTACGAAAACATGTCACTATATGACGGCGGAGACCGTATCTGTGCCGAGTAACTAATATGGGACCGTGGCGTTTGCAAATCAACCTTCTTAATAATTATTCATTCATTAATTTATATGATTTATAAAATTCTTAGTTTATCTCCTCAAGCAAAAATGATCTCTATTACTTTATCGGTAAACAAAAAACAACTAGTTCTAGGTAACCGAAATATTGGTAGTGAGGAACAAAGATTCACGAAAAATAATAAATCATAGTAGTAAAATCGATATATTCTGGTACAGAGCATAAATGATTGAGAGTTTAGATATAAAAATTATTTTAAGAGAGATATTATTATGAGAAAGGAAATAGATAAAAAAGTAAGTATCCAATTATGTTGGAGGTAAATGGAATCCAACTATTTTAAATAGCCCTTATATCTCTTTTTTACAGCTTTAGCGAAGCACCCTGCTAAATTAATTCTTTTTGTTAATTTATTTGTTTCCTCCTTAGGAAACAACCTGGCAGTCTAAATGAAACTAGATAAAAATTATTTATATTTGTCAAAATCACATACTCTCCGAAAAGTTTTATGAGAGCTTATAATCCGTCGTTCGGCCTCGTGCTATCACCATTGAATGTAAGATACCGTGCTAAGGTGGCCTGCGGATACTATGGGTAGCTATAATTATACTTTTTATATATTTCTTTATAACGTAAACTTTTTTTAATTTTAAAAAGCTTGAAACCCGATAAAGAGATCAAAATCCAGCGGATACAAAAATCCGTCTCAATAGGACAGGGCAAAATAAAGAGCTCGGGAGCGAGTGTGTAGCAGTAAAAATATATTCTTGGGAATTAAATTAGAAGTTTTGTTCTTAAGCGTTGAGATCCACAAATAATCAAAAACTCTCACTCTTATCTTCATAGAAAAACGTCTAGAAATTTAAGCGAAGACTAAATTAAAAAAAAATGACACTATATACCATCATATGATAAAGATCACAACAGCCCTCTTACGACTAAATTATCACAAAAGCCACGGACATTAATAAAGTCTACAGAAAATTAATCTCTATGCAACATCAACTCCACCAGCCTGTTCATAAAAGTTACGTTATTCATTTATACTCTGATGCCCCAGCGACTTAGACCTAAGCCCAGTAAAGTAGGCGGCACTTACTACCTATAAGCCTATCTTTCCGACCCTATACCGACTATGTTAAAACTTAAACGCTAACTACCACCTAAATGACACTTATTACCTTTGGCGGACACAGTTGCAATATCCACATATATCCTTTTACTAATTGCTTTGTTCATTATTCCTTACTTATCTCCCTAATTTCTCCTCTAAATGTCTTACGACTCGTAATTCTCAATCACCTAAGCTTATAGTATCCACGAGCAACCTTTCGTTTTTTCCCTTTATACACATAACTACGAATCATGTGACACCGTTCCTATCGTAATAACTCTAACCTAACACCAGAAGACGCCTTACTCTCGCACGTAGGGGTACTTAGCCGAGCCACCTAACCTTCTCGCTGCGGGCGCACTGTACGGAATATTTTTTGGGTTGTCGTGCGCCCATTGATCAAAATCCAATGCACACATAAAAATCATAACGCATTGCAATCGTTTTTAACATATTCTTTGAAAGAGTCATGACGACAAATAGTGACCGGCGGGGCGACGGGATCCGAGTGACGGTAGGCTTTTTTAACTTAAACTTCGACAGTTACAAGACGCCATGGGTAAATTATAAATATATGTACACTGTTTCATCGATACCAATTATTGAATAAACTGACAATTTCGAACGGTACAAACGCCATAGATATTTTCAGGGTGTCTAAACGTTTGGAGAGTTAATTTGCATCCGTATAACTTAATGATTTATCGTCGACCCTCTTATCTCTGTAAACGTACCGAGCTTTATCAGGTTCGCCGGTATGAAAGCAGATTATCTCTTTACATATCTTGAACAAAAAAAATTGCATATAAGATCTTTTCAGAGAACGATCGCTTGACTCTTATCCTTCTCGCAAGAGCGACTTTTATAGATATTATAAAAAGAAACACATAATATATTCGAAGTCATCACGTATTGCGAGCGACAATTCGTGCAATGTATTAAAGAACTTTCTTACTATATTATCTAACACACAGATAACACGTTCTGCAATAAAGAAGAGTAAAATAAATTCTGATCTTAAACATGTAGAGTTTCATTCATTGGGAGACACTTTAAACGAAGGCGACACTAATATTAGAACGGTGATCTGTGTATATATAAAAGTACTACTTTATACTCATTAACTTTTTGGAGATGGTGACATAAATAATAATTTTTAGTTACCCTTAAAGCGAGGTTTTTTTTCCGATGATGAAAACAAAAAAAATAATTACAGAATCTAAATTCTTTAAAGAATTTGATTTAATATTTAACAATGCAAATTATTGGATATTTTATTTTTTTATCTTCGTTTCTAATTATTTTTCTTAAAAAGTACGTTAATTATTATTACCACCCATAATACTTAAACTATTTTATTTTATAATATTACTAGATTTTTTTAGTAGTTTATTATTATTCTCCTATAAAATTCCATTTTCTACGATATTAATTAAAATTTTTAAGAGAAACTAAATATAAACAAGGGGGAATATAAAAAAATTAATTGACACGAATTACGGCCCCAATACTTAGTATTAAACTATGTACGGAATAACACTAGTCTTGTCGAGTCACCTATAGTAGTAACGTTTATTATTATCCGATAAAAAGCCAAAATAATGACTCTATACGCGTTTAGAATCACATTTTTTACGAAAATAAACATCATTAAGCTGATAAATAATAAGTCCCATATAGTTAGACGTATGTTCAAGTATTATACCATTTAATATAAACTTAAATAAAGTCTATTATTCATAAAATTGTCTCACTCCAAAGAGTCGACACTCGGAAAAAATTTTTGAAATTTTTTTTTCAAATTTTAACTTAGACCTTTCTGCTACTATTATTATTAAACAATCGGTATACATACGAATAAACTAATCACTATAAATCATAATAATAACTTAACTGAATAGTTCTAGCCGAAGTATTCCTTTTGAGGAGCAGTATTAAGCTTATATATTATATATTATACTGATGAATTAATAATTTATTCGGTATTCTAAGAAAAAATTATTTTTTTTATTTTAGTAATCTAAAGAAAATATTCAAAAATATCATAAGCACGAACGGCTCTACTATATTCACTTATAGCTTGAGCAATTTTATGCACTACGTCTTTAAAAATTTAATACCGTTAAAATAAAAATCCTTACAGAGTACATCACACTTACGGTTACAAATCGTTAGGCACAGAAAAATAACATTACTATACTTTTACTTTATCGTGGAGATGGTGATATTTTATAATATATATTAAGAAATTGATATTTTCACAGGTACGTTAACAATATTCAAAGTATATGGTTTATTTTCCCTAATGTTCTTAATTCTTTTACTATATATTTTCACATTCGTTCCCATATTTTCGTAACTCCAGAATAATTAAGGGGGATCCCTTAAAGACTTTTTAAACACGGTTAATATTAATATTATATATTATCATATACATATATATATATTATTATAATGACATTATTAATTATGATAAACTAGAAGGTAATAATATTAAATTATGAATTAATAGCCTATATATGAATATGAAAAACAAAATAAAATTTACAAACATTGAGAAAAAGAAGTGCTTCCAAAAATAAAGAAAAAGGTATAAAATAGTATAAATCAATATTGATAATTTAATCTTGTTCAAATTGTAAAACAAGTTATATATATAGGGGTGGACTAGGATATTAGTGGTATTATATTATTCTCGTATAAGGGGGAAAATATGGAAGATAAATATTAAATATCAATTATGTATGGTAATGATTATAGAAGTCTTAAATTCGCACTATATATACCTATATATTTTAGTATTTACACAAAGTATACTATTGAGTATAATAAACTAAATAATAGATTAATAAGAGATTTAAATAAAATTTAATAATATATAGTATATTAATAAAATAAAAAGTGGAAAATTACTAGATTATTAATAATAATAGTAAATAGAATAGTATATATATTATAACTAATGTAATTATACTATAAAAGATATTCTTTATTATTATTATATAATTATACAGATTATAGACATACCTTCTTCACTCTTTATTAGTTGAGCCGGTTAATGTTGCTGCATTACTATTACATCTTTCTTTTTTTACTCAAATTCTCTTACTTCTCCTCTAATTCATTTTCCACGTATACTTATCTATTCTTTATATAAGATGATAATACAACATAACTAAAAATCGAGTGAGAGAAAACATAACTGCAAACGAGCGTTATCTGCTAATAAAATACTATTGGGACGATAATATTGTTCCGAGCTAATTTTATTTTGTATTGTGTAAAAATAAAAAAACTAATTGTAATAATATTAAAGATATTAAGATGAGGATATTAAGAACTTTGCGAATGGGGTCCATTTGAGAATAATCAATGAAAATATGTATATATATCACACTTATAATTATATATTAATTTGATGGAAAAAAAAATATAAATATATTTGAATATTGTTCATTTAGATATTTTTTTCTAATATTCAACATGAAAATAAAATAAAAATAAAAGGAATTTTTAAAAAGCCAAAAAGCATTGGATTTTTGACTTTGACTAATTTTGAACAGTGACACAGATTATTATAATAATAATAATTCTGAGAAAAAAGAATTAAATTATATAATATTTACGATATGATCATTATTTGCCAAACGAATTATTATTAATAAAAATTCCAAATGAGAACGTTCCCTTTGTAGACTGATTTACTTAGACTGCGTTTATATTGGACAATCAAAATTGAATCTTACTTTGAGCTACCGCTATATAACAAAGAAGTATTTAGGAGCACATGTGATAAATTAGCAAAGAAAAAGTAAGTCCAAACACTCTGAAAACATGATAAAGAAAACTAGATTTTTTGAAATATCAAGTTCTATAAAAAACAATCAAGACGTTTTAATAAATTATCATTCAATATATTATAATACAAATATTTTCATTCAAATATATAAAAATTATGCATAAATCCTTTATGTGCTATTCACATTAATAATAAAAAAGTAATTATTATAATACATTTCAGATGTCACTATTTCTCGAAATCTCCGCCTCTTCAGATCGATGGACGACCCATCAGCGGCAGCAGCCGCTCTAGATAAAAATAAGCGGGCTCCCAATAACGAATCCGAAAAAGAAGTAGATCTTATTACGAAATATTCGAATTTTGTGCGAACTGACAATTGGACGAAGAGACAAAAAGTTTTTCGTGATAAAAGAAATCAGTTCCCAAAGGACTGCAAAATTTTCAGTTCGTTTCGAATAATTGGGGTACGATACAAAACGATGCCTGTAAACCTCATTGCGTAGAAACTCATTTTATGCGCCTTTCCAAAGAAGAACGTCGGCAAAAAGTTAGAGAATTATGTCCTCTTTTTTACAGGAGCGATGAAAAGACAGAAAATTTTATGTCGAAAAACAAAATTCAAATTTTAAATTTAGCAGTAAGACGTTCATTGTTTTTGTTGCGAGATAACGAAAGAGAACGAGAATATTTCGCCTTTTCCAATAATCATGAGGTATTTCTCAACAACATAACCATTCATAAAAGAAATGAGGCAGAGTTAAAAGAGAAAAGTGATAAAAGACGGTTAGCGGTAAAAATGTTTATCCCAATCAATTGCAGATTATTGAAAAGTCGTCCTTTCTGCGGAGATTACGAGCGAGAGGAAACAAGATCGTCTTTATTTTTCGCAAGTGATTGCCACACTTTCTTCAAGAATCACGGACGCGCTGAATTTTAATTTCAAATACTGTTACAGATGAGTGTAATTACGAAAACGTTCAAGCTACGGCAAGAATAAGGAAAGAAAGTATGTAAGATTAATAAAATCTCCGATCACCTCCGGAGTCACTAATTCTTAGCTGCGGTGAGGCGAAGCAATTCGAGTTTCATAAATACGGATAGCGAAACAATCAATTTTTAAAAAGAAGGAGAGACTGCGCACTGAGCTAATGGACGATTCGGTAAAATTATAAAATTAATTTAAGTTGAACATAAAGGGAAATAACGGACGAAGAGGAAACAATAAATTAGGGGAAAAAATTAATGAGCACTTTTATAATTAAAACAAGTAAATAAATTGACTGAATATAAGTTGTATTGACCTCAATGGCCGGATTTAATTTCTTCTACTTGAAGTAGGCCCTAGACACAGTCTAGCTGAAGATAAAATTACTTCGGCCACAAGTGGATCAGAATCATTTTCACATATTCAAAGCCTTGACGATGAAACTGTATGTGTCTCTGCTACTTCTCCTTTTCGACGTTATACATTTATTCGCTCAAACTTAATATTTTTTTCTCCGCCTCCCATAAAATTCTATTTTTTCCATTAAAATATTCGCTGAACATTTGGGGAAAGATTCCACCGGGTTATTGTTCAAGCCTGATATACTTGTTAAGACACTATATTTAATTTTAATCGTTTCGGAGCTAATCATCTAGTAGATGATACTGATAATTCGTTATTTACTCTAGATAATGTTATTTTTTAATTGCAGAGCTGAGATTTATATTTTATAGGAAGTTATAGTCATATATATTTTTAACTTATGTATTCTTATTAATTACTTTACGTGTATTTAAAAGATGACTCATTTTACTTTCTAAATATATGAAATCTAAATTGACTAAGTTTGAATATTATTGCTCAGATTTCTCCGTTATTAATATTATGAAGTTCATTACGATTTTCAATAGATAGTTAAAAAGAACTAAATTAATAACATTAAATGAAATGTAAATTCAGCGAGAGATTATAAACAGCTCAATATTCCAATTATATTTACTTGAGAGAAGCTAAAAAAGGATAATAATGCTCAGTGTGAGAAATGAATTTTATAAATCTCGAGATTTATCCACATCTTAATTCTCAGCTTGTGTATTTAAAATGGCCTCTCAAAGTGGAACAGGGTTAAAGTGAATAATATAAATATTCGAGATACGAAAGGTATTATGAAAATTTAATATTTATAAAGAGTAATATAAATAAATAAATACCTCTAAAATATCGAAGATTAAATATTAATTAGACAGCCAGCCGCACGCTTCTCCATAATATGCGCTGCTTCAGTCGAGATTTATTTTTGTATGGGATCAATCCATTCTAGGGGTGTATAAATTTTCAAATGGAGTAACGTATGAGGCGACTTTACCCGTGAATGTGAAGATGTGAAATAGTGTTCCTCATGATATATATATAAATAATATCATATTATATTTATAACCGACTTTCTGAATAAAATATACACAAGAACACGCATCTACTTTTCTTACGAAGTACGAGGGATTAATTTCATCTACCAAATTTCAATCGGCTTCGGGTCTTTCTGAATTTCAATAAGATAATAATTTTACATGGATTAGAAAAATTATGTAGGTTTGAGGTAATAGAATTTAGAATATTCACTCCTCATTTGAGTTAAAAAAATAATTGTTTATACACGTAAAATATTGTGGCTTGTTCAGTATTTCCTAGAGCGGAGAAGAACTTAAAAAAATATATTAAAACGTCACTTCCAGAAATAAGGTTTATTCTTCTTCACTTCTATGCCCAACATTCACCTTTTAAATTGTTTAGTCATTTATGGAAGATTATAACTGACACCTGGTGATTACAAGAAATTTAATATTGCAAACAATTGAGAGATATTTAGGCCTCACTGTAACGGCTTCGTTAAAGCCTACGCGGCTTACGTCCAAAAACATAATTATGGAAAGTCATCAAATGGATTTTTACAATGGGTAGACCGCGACCATGGAGGATTTTATAATAACTTAATTGTCCATGAGAAATTTATATAATATGCGAATATTCCTTGATATCATGAAATTCCTTGGCTATATGCTATGACTCAGAAATCGGGATAGAATGCAATGCGCAAGATCTATAAAACCATGCGACCTACAAAAGAGCTAAGGATACAATAGATACAGGTGCACGCGAATATAGTATAAAATACATATAACCCGCAGACAGATAGAAGATATATATGAATTTTAAAATCAAACAAGCGAAAGTAGTTAGAAGATTGACTGAATGTATAAAATACAGAAACATTTAAATTTATTGCAAAAAATATAAACGACGACCGGTATAGTGACTAATAATGAGGATGAAAAAGACTATAATATTATTCGGTATATAGATCGATTGAATCCTTATCTCCATTGAATCTTACAATCCAGCATTTAGCCATTACTCATGTCTGTCGGATGTTCGATAATTAAATAGATTTATTAAGAATAATCTTTTAGAAGTATCGATTTTTAGTCAACGCCCTCCCTTTCTTCACGGAGATTATCGATTGCTTTGCGATTATTATTATATAAAAAATATTATCACAAGCGAATATAACACCAAAGTGATAGGAAATATTTTATTCCGATTTAGTCAGATACATGATGAGTGTAAATACTAATATATCATTTTATTTATCGTATCTATTATTCGAGTTCCTATAAATAACGACATATCAATATATTAATTATAACAAATTTTTAACGATATATATATATATATATATATAGTAATTATATATACTATATAATATAATATATATATCAGAAAATAAATTTCAATAAACACATAATATATAATATATGTTAATTGATTATAAATTATTAAGACCCCTATCAAATATTGATCACTCACTGCCGATCTCCGGAACCTTTTAACTACTACAATATGTACGCTTTATTATAAGTAGTCATTACGGGTCTGGCTTATTAACCAAATACAACTCTCAACTGATAATAATCACCTAGGCTTGCCATATTCGATCCCTATATAGTAATGTTGAAATATATATAATATATTAATAGGTTTTTATCAATATTATCATATATATATTATACATACTGTTAGGTTTACAAATGGATATATTAATAATCATATATATATATATATATCGAACCACGAACCAAGTATGCTATTACTTACTACATTAATATGAATAAGCTATTTTTCAATCAATTAGAATATAATGTGTGGATAATATTCGTATTACTATTATATATTAGGTAGATATTTGTTCTAATTTTCAAATAAAAGTAAAGAAAAAAATTACATCAATTTTCCCTTTTCGTATTTATTTTATCTACATACTATTTAAATATAATAAATGGACTAAATGTCCAGCAATTCAATACTGAAAAATTTCTTTTCTTATGCTTAATTATTATATATATAAAAAATTCTTATTTTAATATAACCTTTAATGGGCAAAATTGAATTTAGTAATCATAATATAAAACAATAATGTAAACGCATAAGGAATCTCCAAGTATAAGGTTTTATAATTTCTGTATCGTTCACAGGACGTGCATCATTGGGGATACAGATACTTCGACACATTTTCTATTTTCACCTACAATTTTTTCATTACTTATTATAATTTTAATTCTGTTTTTGCAGAAGGCAGAATATTTCTTTTTAGTGGTCATAATTGTTGATGTAAATTTTAAGAAGAGATCAGAGAAACACAATGGAACTAATACATCATCTCTATTTCACACTTGATTTTTTAATTTATTTCAAAAGGGGTTAATGAGAGGAACATAATATCATTGCTATTCTACATTCACATATGACGACAGTATCACAAGTAAGCTCGGCGAGGTAGGTCAAGATAATATTTTCGTAAATAAAAGGATTCGAGATGAGAACCAAATACCAATAAAACAAAATTCAACAAGACAATCACATATCTAAACGAACAGAACAACCTGACATATACAGGAATAGATCGGGAGTAAACGTCTCAAACTGATACATCGAACTTATACCATATAAAGGGTAGACACGAGAATGCAAAAACAAAGAGATCTACTACGAATATTTATATTTTTTATATTGATTGTGGCACAAATACATCACTACCAACAGACTACCCGATCAAACAACAACTGCAACATTCAGACAGGACAAGAGGGAGAGGACGAACGAACCAAAAAACATATACATCCACCACATACCCTCTACACGCTACGTCATATACAAAGACTCACAACAACCCTCGAATTTACCCCGCTGGGATAGATAGAGACGCAAAAATTGACGTATGACAAACTCGATCGGAATTACTGAACTAACTGCTTGCATGCGTACTACGAAAAGCATTACAAAGAAAAGTATTCTCAATTAGAGAAATATTATGACATCATTATTATAGAAGAAAAAAATAACGAGCGAGCACAATATTGAGTCATCAGTAAAAAGGATGTATCGAACAAAAAAGCAATTACACAGAAAGTAGGGACGGCTAAAGAAACAACTCTATAATTCCGATATACCTATATTGCGAAACTAATTTGATTACCGACACTAATGTTGAATTAGATCAAAAACTGAACCTATCTCCGACGAAGATCCCATAGTTCTCAATTAAACAAAACAATCGAATATTTTGGAAAGAAAAATCTGCTTCATACCATCGGTGAATCAGAACAGAAACAATTCCGAACGATTAAGTATTTTTATTAATCATGAACAAAAATAACAACGTTCGAGAACATGAGAGTTGTTGTAATCGCACGAACGATTTTCTCCCAAAGCAAGAAGGTTAAATTTGAATAAACGCCCGGCGTATAGTGATAACAGAAACTCAATTAGAAGATTTAAATCACATCACGTACGAGATAACTTATTTATCCAAGCACACTGCGACAAGTAGAAATATCAATAGAATTGAAAGAAACATTAAATACGAACAACCAAAGTTGTAATCGAGGTTACTAACTTTATTAACGAATACATACTCTGAGGATTTCTTAAAAATAAGTTCGTGGTATATATTTGGGAAACATACGAAAGGGAAGAAGACCGTTATCCAACCAAGCTCACCTCTTTATTCCCTTCTGCGAAATTTATCGTGTATAGCGTTGCTATCAAAACTGTGACGAGCTATCGAATCGTGCTGCGAAAGGTATTTCGCTCACTGAATATAATCTCCAAATATCCGGATAATTAACATCAAGGGACCTCACCAAAACGTAATGTATGCTTTTGAATGCAAAGCCGAATAGGGAGCCTACGTACCGTAGCCCGTAGTTTTTGAATTCAACATAAAATATATTACGTCGAACCGTGGCGACGATGTTATCTACAGATATCTATCGTATTCTTGAGTTTCAAACTATTTAGTCGAAGAGTAATTACTATTATCCAGTCAAAAACACTAACTACGCGGTCGTTAAGTTAGGAACGTTACCGAGTGTTTCAAAGCTCTTACACATATAGGCCGATTATAAATATTAATAGCGACTGTACCGAGAAATTAATATAAGGAAGGGAGCGTGATCTATACGTAAACGCACGATCAGAAGCTCAGAGGGGACTCGCGGACGAAAATCGAAAATCAGGATATAATCGACAGACGCCCGCGTACGGTACGGCGCTGTACGCACGGATATAGTCTCGCCGCAGGAACTGTCTTTAAAAACCTCTCTCGAATCCCACAGCCGTCTAATGAGAGAAGTTTTAGACTCTGTCCCTCCGACCGGAGAAACGGAGCTTTACATTGCTCCCCGCGCTACGTATACAACGACATTTAAAATACCGCCCGCAAGAAGACTCCGGCATACGCCGGGCGTTGGTTCAGTCGTTTTCAAGATATTGGACCGGCACGATGTAAATGGCGTATCGCGTAAATATGAAACACACGAGTACCGACCATTCCGCAACCCTGGTGCGGAGTGTTTTAATGTAAATACCGAGAGTTTTCTAAAAAACGGAAATTAAATTTTACCCCAAGTGTCAGCGTCGATACGCGAAATAATAACCGCTAGGCCGCGAGACTTAAAGATTCTCACTCGGGGCCTAATGAGATAGAATTCCGGGGATCTTTGCTAATAGGAACGTGAATAAAGAGCCGGTCCCATATTCTTCTCTCTATTCCCTTCGATTCATATTACACCAACTTACCACAACCATCGGTAGTTTCAATTATTCGAGAGAGCAACTCCAATTCGAGCAGCTGATAAAAAAAATCGATTTCCTTAAATTAGAAGTTCGGGGGGAAATCATAATGCAATATTTCAATTCGGCAGAAATTTGGGAGGGTTAGGATGCAAATTCAAATTGTTCTGAGCGTTAGGCCGCGGGACTGAGGATTTGGATTGTTTCTTCAATTAATTCAATTTAACAGCATAAAACTCGTGTGAAAAATATCTCGAATTCTTAATTTACAAAAAATCTGAATATAATCTAGAATATTTGAAAACACTAATCACTGAGGTATAGCGTAATCAGTCACTTATCGCCCTAAATTTTGAATATAATTCCCTCTTGGGAACGGATTACAGTTACTAGTAATAATTAGTTATTTTTCCCTAAAGAGATTTTTATCATCATTATTAATGAATTATTAACTCATGCCTAAATTACCGTAAGAAAAAATATAGTATTTCGCTTGTATGAACTTATGACCTGAAATATATACCTCACAGAATGTGATTCAAAACGCGCATGTGAATGAGTAAATAATAAGAGCTATATAATCAGATTATATTTAGATATTCTAGTCATTCATAAAAAAGAATATTATCAGTAAGGAAAGAAAAGTATTAAAGCCACTAATGGATAATTTATACCGAAGATTAATATAAGATGATAATCGACCTTCTAAAAGGAAAAATCATTCACGTACGACGGTAAAAAATGACCTTATAGGTATAGACGACAACGTTATACGACCGTAACACGGCGACGAAGATACCGACTTAATCGAAGCAGAAGAAATTGGAAGAGAAGATACGCGGCAAGGGCTTACAGTAATCCCAGAACAGCACCCGATGAAATGAAAAGATGATAATCATATTCTCATCACTATATTTACGTTTTCTTTCTCCAGTAATAGTTTATAATGACAAACTAAGCCAGTTACAATACTCTGGTCACACTACCTTCATTATCTGATTATTACCGTATGATCTATGACCGTCGCTATCGCAATCTTTAGAATTTATATGACTATATGGTACTAATAGGATTTTGGCGATCCTTATTATAAATAACATTTCGTAATAATTACGTGTATCTAAAAGATATTTTTAGGATTAATTAATATGAAAGTTAGTGTGACTATCGAGTGTGTTATCAAGGGAAATTAATGCTTCCGCATTTCATACTATTATACCTAATACGAAAGAAAAGAAAAGGAACTGTATTTCGTTATCGCTTATGGCTAATAATATCATCGAAATTTATCTTATTTCGCAAAGGATTATCGTAGTCAAAATTTTAAAGTCACTATTCCCAAATAATAATAAATATAACTTTGCAAAGTGTGCTTTATGAAACGAATTTATAACTAAAATCATTCCGAGCCAAGGTCTAGTAAACAAATTTTTTCGCCTACTAATGGTAAAGTAGGGAAGAAATTGATATATATTGTACGACCATTAATTCAACTACTCATATAATTTAATATAATATACTCTCTACTACGTCATGTCAACTTATGGAGACGATTTCCGTTCCTGTAATAAATATTCATTAATTCTCTTACTTACAATTTATTACATAACATATGTTCAGCTCCTTTTAAAATGGTGAAGGGAATGTATTCCAGAATCTACGTCAAAAGTCATTATAGGGAAAATTTTATTTGCGTACGTTCTCATATAATTATCTTTTAACAATCTATCGATTAATCACTTTACTAACTAAGATACCGGAGCGTGTTAAACAATTTATGACTTATACCTGATAATACGTATTTATTTAATTAGCAAATCGAGTTATGATTACTTCATGAGAAAAAAAGACAAATTACTTAATAAACTTTAGATGTAGGCTTCCTGATCGACATCGTATTTATACAAATCCCTCAGAAGGAATCATATTATAATTATTAATGCTAACAATATTATATTATTAAAAAATTCACTTTCTTTAACTTTTAAAACCTAATTTCCTTCTTAATCTGACAATCATACGCTTCCGCCTTCCTCACTGTATAAATATTCCAAAGAACATTGGTTAAAGAATTAAAACCCAACGCTATTTCAAACACCCTTCATTTACCTTAAACTTGCGGGGCTTATCAGATGCGGAAGGGCTACGGACCCTGTACCAGGATGTTCGGGATTTCGTATCGACAAGAGACGGCAATACGATCCTGTCTCAAGCTATAACCAATATGGAGACTATGAGGCGTTCGCAGAGAACTCTCCAGGAATATTTGGGAGCAGAAGAGTTGAGAGAACGCCGGCAATACATTGACATAAAAAAATGTAGCATAGAGATTCACGAATTAATGATGAAATTGGCGATTCCGGATCTTTTAACTGGGGGATAACTTGACCGGTCGATTTCTCAGTTATCATCTCAGCATCTAAAGAAGTATTAGTAGTCTAGGTCCCTTAGTTTCTAAAAGATTTACAATTGAAATCTGTATATATGAGTATTAGAGAATGAGCTAACAGGTGTCTTTTATTTTTTCAAACGTTTCTCATTCCAATTATTCACCATTAGATCATACAAAATTGATGCTCATCTTCACCGGCATGACCTGACAAACTAGCAAGGAATACTTAACCTTAACTTCTCCCTGAACTATGACTCCGGTTCCAGATTTCTGGTTAAAAGCTTATTCATTTTAAGTCCTAGGTCACAAAGAACACTCTGAGAAAAATTATACTTCATTCTGAAGTAAATCTTTATCTCAATAAGAGTAGATAAAGCATTCGAGAGAGTCATTGTTTCTAATAATACATTTAACGGTGCGCGATTCTCGTGGCTCGAACAGGAGGGATATGTCTTCTCTCGTATTTTTTGAGGGCTCTCTTGTCTTCGTTAGCTCCCTTACTTCCTTTGTATGTGAATACTTTACTTCAAAGCAGCTCCAACATTCCCCCACAGAATATCGGTCTTTTTTTTAAATAGGGGGGTGTATTATTTTTAGAATATATGTTTAGTACTATAGTCGATTATTCAACTGGTACTGTTCGATGGAAGAAAAGTAGCAGTACGGCAGCCATCAGGTAAAAAGATTGGACCGAGTATTCCTGAGTGCAGAAGCCCTTTAGACTTTAGCATAAACTTCTTACTTCCGCCCATACCGCTGGTCTCGTTAACACTACAGTAGGAATGACTGTTTGCAAGGCGCTTCTTCTTTAGAACTTCCATTACAAGCTCTGTTGTACTCGATGCTTCTTGGCCTCAGATATGGTTCGCTCATCTATAGAATTGAATCACGGATATAAGGAGGTTATGTGACGCCAGCATGAGGAGTCACACAAACGAAAGACGAATTCTATTTATACGAAGAAACAAAAGAATTGACAAATTCTAACCTTGGGTTATCCGAGGGAAACTATACGTCCTGTTCAGCGATGCTTCTATCAAGTTGTATTCTGAAAACAATCTATTACTGTCTTTCGGTTTGGACTTCATCAAATCAGTATCACATTGTATCCAATTTCCTATCCTCACCTCATTGCTTATTATTAATTCTGAATCGTACGAAACATGTTATGCTTTCGTGAACGAAAGAGTCTCATTTAGCCGATGATGTACTTTATAAGAAGTCTGGGTAACGTCTTTAAGATGGTCATAGAAACATTGAATATATGGCGACTTATAAAATGTTGAGTATCTTCTTGTATTATCTTTACTCTAACTGTTAGGAAATTTTGTGTAAAAATGCAAAGGCAGTTCTCTCGGACCCACATATATAAAATTATGGACAAAAATATTTTAGCTTTGGGCCCATCCGTGTATATCTCATTTTGCTTTAAGCGCCATTCTACAAATTTCTAAACTTATTTGTATAGTATTCGCTCTTGAAAAACTGATACTAACAATATTATTTTTCTCTCGCGCAGTATACAAGGATACCAGGGTCTCCTAAAGACAAATGTTCCCACACAGTGCTTTAAATCTGGTCATGCAAAGAAAACTTCACTATCTTTCACAACCATTATAATCAATTGTATTATGGAATTTTTTTTCACTTAACATAGGACGAACAATTATGCGACTGAAAAATTCCACTTTAGTCTTATTTGAATTAAGGTTTCTCCGCATACGTATTAGCTTTCTACCTTTCTTTTTAATCTACGCACTGATATATTAGACTGATATAACAACGGCTTACACTGAGCATGATTAGAAGATAATTCGCTAAAGAATGTTACGCTAGTTACGCCTTCGTCTTCGCCAAGTAACTGTTATTTTATCCCTGCAGGCACCATTTATAGGGGTGCATTATCAACTGACGGCGTATATCAAACATAGGTGTTACTATATTTATGGAGACAATGAAAGTATTTATAATAGAGTATTAAATTTAGATCATGAGGTGCTTTCGATTTGGTTTATTGACATGATTATTCAAGATACCAAACCGTAACTATTAAAGAACGATCAGAATAACGCAAAGGCCTATATAATTGAATAAATAGCTAAGTCGCAATTATGCGGAAAAAAGAAACATTAATAACTAGAATTTTTTATTAAACTTAATCGATAATAATATAATGATTATATTAATATATATGAGACACTTTAACGAAAATAATAAAATTAAAATATAAATTTAAAATTAATTAAATCGAAAGATCTATAACGAAGTACGATCAATTAGAAATCATTACGTGATTCTTAAATCGAACGAACCTTATAATCACATACGTTTAATTTTATTGCGACAGCCTCTTTTTTTTGCGGGTCTCCTACGCTCCGGGCTCCATCCCCCTAAAATTGCCCCGACCTCCGGGCTCCTCAGATCCCGGGGAAAAATTCTTCCCGAAGCATTCCTCCGGCTCATCCGTGTGGGCCCAGTCCTCATAGATTTCCACACGGCTGCAAGAGGGGGTCCCTCCAGACATAAAAAACTCGCGCGCCACTCTCGTTCCCCGCTCCGGACTCCGCTCCGCAGCCCGAGACTCAAACTTACACGACCTCCAACATTAATAGGGACGAAAAAGCAACTTCTGTATATGGAATTTACAAATATAATCTTAATTAATATTAACAAAAAAATTAAAAGAAACTTCTCAGCGTTTTCTTGTTGACATAGTATTAAAATAAACAAGCTACAAGGCAATTATTAGTTAATGGATACTACGGAAATTTGTAAGTGAATATTCACAATACAACAAACCGTTTTTTTAATTAACGAAACCGTAGCGTTGATAGTCTCCCCAACGCAACTCAAACCGCCCGTAGGCTTGCAACACCGTCCTAAATTAAAATAAATCTTATTTTCGACAATCAAGAAGAACGCAACCTAGCGTATTAGCTTAAAAGTTCTTTAATGACATTTTACTCATCATCTTAAAAATTTCCCTCACTTAAAACTGGTCTTCGTAACAAATTTGCAGCCATGATGATACGAAGATCTACTTAATATAATATAATATATAAATACATAAGAATAAATTACGTTACGAGAAACCTGGATTAAAAATATCTATATACGTCATTTGTCTGTATTCGATGATAACTATATTATATATAAATTATAGGAATTTTCATTTAAGAAAATCAGTGAACCGGTAGTTAAAACTACTTAATTTTCTCTATATGCCCATCTAGTATAGGGTACATATTATTATACTAATATATAAGACATATAGAAATAATAATATGTTGAAAAAGAAATAATTAGATATAAATTATTTGGTAAAGTAAAATATTTAATAATTACTCTCTCCTTATCACTATCCATTATAGTCTGAATATACACCTTGTAATATTCGATTTCTATTATAGTACTCGGGCTTGAGTAGTAATATTATATCAAATCGAATAAGTAGTATTATACATAACGATTTAGTACCTAAGCTCCTCGTTAATATACCGTTTTTATGAAAGTCTAGATATAGTTTTTTTAATTCCCTAATCTTTACTATATTGGAAAATATTTATATCAACTTTTCTTATTTTCCTAACTAGGCTTTTTCATTATTAAATTTTCGTATGTATCATACTATAGTACTCTGATTCCCAATAAGGAACGGGTGAGGAAGAGAGGGAGCCGTACGGAAGTAAATTAAAAAGGAATCGAGTGGTGAGAGAAGAGAGAGCCGAGAGGAGAGAGAGGAGAGAGAGAGAGTAATGAGAGTACATACTCTCTTTTTTTCCTCGGTCTCTGACTCTCTGTTCTGCTCAACCCCTTATACCTGCGGAGTAGTCGTGATCCTTGGCCAAGTTTGGAGAAGGTCTCAGAAGGGCCACCTCAAACTCGTGAAAGTCAAATTCTTAAACACTTATGAATTTACCTTATGCTCTTTCTGTTACAATTAGTCTGAAATAATTATTAACTTCATTAGTCGAATAAGATAGTAAATCAAAGCGGAAAACCGTTCTATCACACTGCTGCAGGATAGATAGATGACGTTGGTCATTAACATCTATAATGTGGTTCCAGTGTAAATTCTTCCATCCAATTCTTTTCTACTTTCTTAAGCATGTTTCAGGGATATCAATCCAGAGATACCCCAATCTCCACCAGAGAGAGAGAGAGACAAGAATAAAGCAGGAAGAGGGGCGTGGGTTTATTGTAACAACCCATTCATTTAAATAACCACCTAATCAAATGTATAAAATATACTGAACTCGTCGTTTCATCGGTGCATCGGGCCGAGAACTAACTCTGACGTTTCTCGAATGATTTTATCTAATTTTTGCATGAGAAAGACGTTGTTTAATGCCAAAGTAACTTCACTATCTAATACCGACAATTTTCTACACAACTATAATCATACAACTAAATTTCCACACTAATATTCTTACTTTCTTTTTCTCGTGACCTTAATTGGAAGGATCGATATTCTCTCTCTCTCTCGTCCACATGCTGGCTGACGCATCTTCTCTCTCTCTCTCATCCGTCTCCCTAAAACTGTATCTTCGCATAATTGTTATCTCTCTCCGATCATAATTCTCCTCTCTCTCTCCGTTTGAAATGGCGCCATTAACACTCTAACACCTCTCTCTCTCTCTCCTCGTCCTCTTCTCGACATCCATCCCTCTCTCTCTCCTCAACCCCTACTTTCTCGGGTGGTCTCGGAAATCTCTCATCATCCTCCTCCTGTTGTACAACGAGGCATGGGCTCTTCTTAAACGACCATGACCGCATGAAACCTCCCCAATAGGAAAGAGCTCCGCCACAGACGATCGATTCGCCTTGACTAACAAATCTCATTCTTTCTCTCTCCCAACTTTCTGGGACCCTAGACCTACCGCGCCATGCTCAATCTCACATACACCCACTGGGTGGTAAAAGGCCGTAACACACCTCCTTTTATCTAATTCGCCGCCAATTTCCTAATAACTGCAACACTTTTCAAAACGCCGTGTACGGGGCAATCGGCCCATTGACTCGGAATCCGGATAGAAAAACTTTCTTTCTTTTTTTTTTTGTATCTTTCCGCTCCAACTCCGGAGAGAATTTAATCACGCCTTGCCAACCAGAGAATTATATATCATATCTATCGAGAATTTTAGAATTAGGAGATAATAATTATATAAATATATTATATAATATAATTGATTAACGTAATATATATATTATATATATTATAAATGATATTAGATATTTCTGCTTAAATAAGCTAGGATATATATCATATTATAAATACTATAGGTATTTAATATTTATCTATCTATAATACTGTATCTATATCATTATAATACAAATATTTTATCAATTTAATATTCAAATAACAGTATAGATATAAAACAATGGTGAAAATTATATAATATAATATATTATAATAAATATAAGATATATATATATATATATTAATATATTATATATATATAAATACGTATTATAATAAAAAAAATATGCTATATACATAAATTACCGATGAATATCGTTAATTATTTAACCGTAAGAACTAATAGTATTTGAGGCTTGTCTGATAAAAAAATGTTACGATCGAAGATCATACAGATACATTAACTATCATAAGTATGAACGAAATACGATTCGCATTATTAATTATAGAATACACTATATAGGTCATGATATATATATATACATATAATAATATTATTAATATAATATATTATAATATCATAATATATAAAAAATCATAAAATTGAATTAGTATAACAATTATTAACAAGAATAAGAAAACCTTAAGCTTATATTTCTGAAGTATTTCCCAGCATAACATTATAAATTATATGGATTAAAAATAATGATAATTATACCACAAGATATTACATAAATATTGACCAGATATATAAAATATATTTGATAATATTATAAATTATTAGATATTAATATACATTAATGTAATGTATATGATCAATAATAAATAATAATTATATAATAATATATATGAATTCTTAAATAATTATAATAATAATTGATATTATAATTTATAAATTATATATAATATTATATATATAAAGTATAATAGTCTAAATACTAGTATTTAATATAATAATTAAATAAGCTAACTAATTTAATAATAATACATTAAAATCTAATTAATAAGGAATTATAATATATATATAGCCTAAAATTATTAAATACTGCGATAACCATGGTAGGCTCTAGATATGGTTATAGAAATAGAATGGAATATAACATAAATTAAATTATATAATAATATATAATAATTAAATTATACTATAATTAATATAAAAATAATAATTTATATATATATATAAAAATAAATAATATAAAAAATAATTATTAAAAATATCTATATAAATATGAATATATATATCATTAATATACTATAAGTATCATATACTAATTAATAATATATTATATATATATTAAATAAAAAATAATATATATAAATTAATATAATTAATAATTAAAATTATATATAATTGTATAGATAATTATATATAATAATTGATAATATATTAATAATAATAATTATATATATATATATAA
>JABUQX010078579.1:0-7500 GCA_015478945.1 Trachelipus rathkii
ACAAGAGAAGATCATTCAATATATAATATATATAATATTATATTATCACTGATATATATTATACTATATATATATATATAACTATTAATTATATATATATACTATATATATATATATATATATATATATGATATATATATATATATATATAATATATATAAGTGCTAATGTTATTCCAAACCTAAAAATAAAACAGTCTCCCCTCGAATTCTGGCTTTTGATCAACATGAGACTTATGACAAAAAAACATGTGTTACAGTTTGTAGCGACCCACGTGTGAGTCTTAGTAGATGAAAATGAACTAGAAAATTGATCAAACACATCAGAAATCATTTTAATTCTCCATTAATATACTCCTAATATTTGTTTAATATAGATAATGTTTATAAACTCGAAAGAACAATTTTATTTTAACAATGTTTATTTCCCCACTTCAAAAGTTAGCAAGGGAATGTAAAAGTTTTCATGTTAATAAAGAGAATAATTCATACTTTAAAAATTGACATTAGAACCTTTGGTTTTTATTACTACACTAATACTTTGTTAAATAATATCATTTAATATATCTTAGCGATTTCCTTACATAGAAAAACCACAAATAATCAATAATACATTTGAATGAATGCTTTAAGTTTATAACCAGATGGGGATCCGAGAAAAAATAGATTGACTCCGACTTCCAGAGTCCGATTTTTAGAACAACCGACTCCCGACTCCCAATGGGAAATGGAACGTGAATTTTTCCAAATTAATGAACTTTTAATTTTCTTATTCGTTATATGAGTCTAAGAATAAACATTGAAAAAAAAGAATTATGAAAGTGGCTATGTGGGGGTTTTTATTACTAACAATACTTTGTTACAATTTTGACAAAATAGGCACTTTATAATACAAGGTAAGATTCTTTCACATTAAATTATTGACAAAAAAAAAATTTAGCAATATTACATTTTAACGTTCATACTAATTAATAATTGATATTTTTTTTATTTTGTTTTTTATTTCTTAGCATGTTGGCTGCAATCTGTTTTTTGCTTCTGTTTGCTGTGGGAAGGAGCACGCTTTGCATGGACTGATTGTCTTTGTATCTGGTATAAAAGCATTATCGTTTTTTGCTTTGGCTTGGTTTAAGCTTTTATCTAATTATTTGTTTCTTAATTACAGGATGGAATGGTCTTTTGGCCAAGAATTTATTTAAGATAAGAGCAAAGGGAATAGGTTGATTCCTCTGATACGTAGGAAAAGAGGTGATAAGGGAATTAAAAGACCAGGAGAATACAGGTTACTGTCCGGGCCGGGGGTTCCTGGGTTTTCACAGTGGAGTAATATTCCCGTCCACATTCTTTAAAATAGATAATAAATCCCTAGATTATGTACCTAGCTATCAAGTGTTTAGCTAATACATCTAAAAGTACATTTGATTCTTGTAAAATCAAGTATAGTGGAAGTTAATAGCAGTTTTCTAATGGTGGTAGACTATTCTAGTAACCTAGGAATATGGCCTTTTTTATACAAGTGTAGCAAGCGTCAGGTTCGACAGCTACGCCTGAGGGTTTTATGTTAGAAGTAACATATATGGTGATAAAAAGGGTGCATAAGTGAAGAGGAGTAGAGAGGTTGTTCCTGTGTTTAAGTGGAGAGGGGTGGAATCCAATGAATACGAGTTATGGAGAGAGAGTTGGAGTGGTGGTCATTTGGTTGAGGGTAAGACTACTGTGAGTGTCAGAGTGAAAATCATTTTAGTTTGGGTGAAAAGGTTTCGAGTACTGTAGTGATTTGAAGGTGCCAAGAATGCTATGAAGAAGGTGAAGTTGAAAAAGATTATTTGTCTCGTCGTGGATGAGAGGTATGCGTAAAGAGGAGCAAGAATAGGTATGAAGAATACGGATTCTTTTAATATTAAAAGAGACAAAGAAGCATAAGAGAGTATGTGAATAGATATGAGGTTATTGAAAGTAGATGTAAATGGTCGGAAAAGTTGATCTGGGTGAGGGCTTAAAATGTGTGCATTTGTTAGAAGGTGCAAGTGATAAGTTTCAAAGACGAATGGTGTTGGATTATCGTGGACAAGGTGAATGGGTTATTTAGACTTTATAAGGATGTTTACTGGTGGTTGTGAAGGGATGTGGAAAAAGGATGAATGAGCCTAATAGTAATAGAGTGTGGGATATATGATAGGGATAAATATGAGATGAAGAGAGAAAGAATACGTTTTTGGGTGGTGACAAAAGAACGAACAGAAGGAATAAGTATGGGCAGATAATGAAGTGTGTACTATGTAGTTCGATATATCATTTTGCTGGTGCATGTCCTGAGAATGTAAAGAATAAGAGAAAGACGGCTATGGATAAAGGTGAGAGAAAGGATAAAGTAAGTGAAGAAAATAAGAAAGATGACAGAAGTATTTTTTTAAATGCTGGAACAAGAGAGAGTGAGAGCATTGGTGAGGAATATGATGAAATCTGTGCCATATTAGATACTGGGTGTTCAAAGAATGTTATCGGGGATAAGTGAACTAGGCGTTTTCTTTTTGATATCTTGTACACGGGTGTTTTGTAGAGAATGCAGAAGAAAGGAGTATGAAAGAATCTATGGAAGACATAAGTGTGAGTTATGTCTTCGGCGAAACAAACGTATAAAAGTGTGAAAAGATTAATGGTTCCTTGTTGTATAAAAAGGGAAAAGTTTTTTTGTTGAGAACACGAAGTACTGGGGATGTACCTTGGTTATTAGGATATGAATCTCTACAAAATCTTGGTGTGCTATTAAATGTGAAGAAGAATACTGTGATCATAGGTGCATTCGAGGATATGGAGGTTCAGTGTTGGATGAATGAGAAGGGACACTTAAGGATACCGTTGCGGGGAGGTGTGAGGAGGGATGTCTGGTGGATGGGAAATATAAAGGATGAGTTGATGAAAGATGATAAGAGAGACATGGTCATCAATAAACTTCATATCCAATTCGGTCACCCTAGCAAAGGGAGATTATGGGACTTAATGAGGAATGCTTATGGGGATGGTTTGAGGAGAGAGGAGTGTCAAAAGATAAAGGAGTGTATAAATAGGGTTAGTGATAAATGTATCACTTGCATTAAGTTCCAAAAGACTCCAAGACGTCCAGTGGTAGGTTTCCTCTAGCAAGAGGGTTAAATGAAACAGTGGCAATGGATCTAATGAGAATAGAACGAGGCAGAGATTTCTCTGAGTAATGTAGATTATTGGAACATAGTTTGTGTCAGGCAAAGTTGGGTCAGGAGTAAGGAGCAAAGAGATTGTGAGAGCATATTCGGAGAAGTGGGTGAGTGTTTGTGCCCCCAGAGAGGTTTCAGTGACAAATGGTTATAGACGTTTCAGAATGAGAGATGAAACAATTTGATGTGAAGTGTTCAGTATGGTGCAATGGCCTAGCTGTTCTCGCATGAAAAGTCCATGGAGATATGACAATGTGCAGAAGATGGTGGGGTTGCTTAAGGATGCTATGAGGAAGATGGTTGATGAAGGTACGGAAATCAGGCTGAGTTTATGTTGGGCGGTTTCAGCGAAGAATAGCCTGTTGAATAAAAGTGGTTATTCACCTAACCAGTTAGTATTTGGAAAAAGTTGCCGGTTTAAGAACTATATCGATGAGAGTGAGGAAAGTTTAGGTGTGTTAGGAACAGAAAGTGAAAGGTTGTTAAATCATTTAAAGGCATTACATTTGGCTAGAAAAGTACATATTCAGCAGGAATCAGATGAAAGAATAAAAAGAGCTATGAAGGGCCAAATACGAGAACATCATCTGGAAGTGGCTGAAATGGGCGATAGTGTCTACTATAAAAGGGAAATAGATAAACAGTGGAGGGGACCAGCAAAAGTAATCGGAAGAGATGGTAAGACTGTAATTGTCAAACATGGAGGTACTTTAAGGGATGTGTCTAGGATTCATATAACCAGATTGGCAGGAATACCACAAGAAGTAGTGGATATGGAAGGTGAAGAGGAAGAGAAGGATAACGGTGTGGAACAACCAGAGAAAAGAGGTGTGTTTGAAGATGAATTTGAGGAATATGAAGTGGTGAGAGCTCCTGGGAGCATGAAGGGAGAAGATGATAACAGAAAACGGAAGAGGAAGGATCAAGAACAAGCTGAGGAGAGAAAGGTGGAACGTATTAGGGTAGAAAAAAGTATAAAGTGCATACAATAGAGAATACAGAGAGAGAGGTTGGATGTAAAAGTTTTGACAGGAGGCGGTAAACCAGCGTACTGAAGTAATAAAATGGAGTTAATAGCTTTTACACATTCAGAATGGTGGACAGTGGAGATGTAAATGGATTGAGTTTAATGGATTATTAAGGATGTAGAGTGTATAGAGGAGCAGGAGGAGGTCTGGATAGGAGAATGTGAAGATGAGAGGGTTTTACAGGCAAAACTTAAAGAAATTGATAACTGGAGGTTGAAGGATGTGTATAGGAGGGTAAAAGATGTTGGACAAAAGAAAATTTCAATGAGATGGGTAATAACAGACAAGATTGTCGGAGGAAAGGAAATATGTAAAGCAAGATTGGTGGCTAGGGGTTTTGAAGAAATGGGTAAGGAACTTGTGACAGAAGCACCTACGTGTTCCCGGTGAGGTGTTTACGGTTATGTCTCAGGTATATATAAAAGTGAAGGTTGGATATGTCAATCGATTGACATAAAGACGGCATATTTACAAGGGGATAAATAAAAAGAAAAATATGTGTAATACCTCCAACGAAGCAGGAAGTTAATTATTGCTTTTGGAAATTGGAGAAAAACGTGTATTGCTTTACAAGGACGCCGCTAGGAGATGGTATGACCAAGGTAGTTCTGCTCTGAATTAAGAATTAGGGGGTGTTGCGATAGTAATTAGTAAACACGGTGTTGTTTTGGGTGAGAGAAGGGAAGGTTGATCATAATTATTTGTACACATTGGATGATTTCTGTTCGGTGGTCTGAAGGTTCCTGAGTGGGTAATCAGACAATGTGAAAGAAAATATATATATATAAGGAATCAGAAGCTAGGACAGGGTTTAAATGTATAGGAGTACATATCACGATGGAAGAAATGTGTATGGTTCTGGAACAAGAGAAAGTATAAGGATGGATAAAATGTATGATAATTCGTGATATTTATGTAATTAGAGACATGGAAGAGAATGACTTGACTGGTGTAGTAGAATCTTGGATAGGCAATTGATGAACTGGTTATTGCGGGCAGACGTAGGCTGATTTTTGTTTGCTGTGAGGTGTACGGAGCAGGTAATTTTAAAGTGGTAAACGTGGAAGAAAGTGAGAAAGTTATTGAACCGTGCAAGGTTTAGAAGAAAAGTTGGAAACAATGGGAATATGGTTTGGCCGCGAAATTAGGAAGAGATGTTGAAGTGGAAGTGTTTACAGATGCGTCTTATGGAATGGAAGGGAGAGTGCATCCTCAGGGGGGTTATCTTGTGTCGCTAAAGGATGATAGGGGGAATAGGTGTCCTATTGTGTGGAAGTCGAAGTGTATACAGAAAGTGGCAAGATCTACTATTGAGGCTGAGGCGATGGCTTTGGTTGACGGTGCACAAGAGGGAATACATGTGGTGAACTGTTGGAGAGAAATTTATGGTGGAGTGAGGTTGAAAGTGGTAATGTATACAGACAGTAAAACGCTTAAGAGTGCAGTTTATTCAGCAACTCCTGTTATAAGCAAATCTTTGAGAGTGGATATTATGTGGATGAAGGAACATGTAGAAAATGGTGAAATAAAGAAAGTAGTGTGGGTGAGCACGAAGGAGCAGTTGGCTGATGTGTTTACCAAAGAAAGAGTAGATGTGAGAGGTATAAAAGAATATGTTGAAGGAAAAAAGGGGAGGGAGAGAAAGGTATAAGATTGAATGTTTTTGTTTTTGTTTTTATTTTCAGCATGTTGGCTGCAATCTGTTTTTTGCTTCTGTTGCTGTGGGACGGAGCACGCTTTGCATGGACTGATTGTCTTTGTTCTGTATAAAGCTATGTATATGTTTTGCTTTGCTTTGTTTATGCTTTTATCTAATTATTTGTTTCTTAATTACAGGTAATGGGATGGTCGTATTTGGCCAAGAGATTTATTTAAGATAAAGACAAAGGGAATAGGTTGGATTCCTCTGTAGGAGGAACGAGGGTGGAAAGGGAATAAAAAGACGCAGAGAACACAGGGTTCACTGTCCGGGCCCGGGGAGGGTTGCCTGGGTTGTCACAGTGGAGTATATTCCCTCCCATTCTTTAAAGTAGATAATAAATCCCTAGATTATATAATAGCTACAGTGTTAGCTAATACACTAAAAGTACAATTTGAGTTCTGTAAATACAAGTACTGTGGAAGTCATCAGCAGTTTATTATAGGTGGGTAGACTAAGTTTAGTAAACCTAGGATAGGCCTTTTTTTTATTAATATATATATATATATATATATATATATATATATATATATATATATATATATATATATATAATATATTATATATATATATATATATATATATATATATTATATAATTATATATATATATATATATATATATATATATTGATAAAGATTTTATTAATTAATTGATTACAGATTTGTCAAAATAATAACCTCACAAAATTGTTTTAAAATGCCATCATTCGAAAAAGTTTTTTTTTATTATTAATAATGTTACAAAATCTTTAATAGAGTGTAAAATATACCACAGAAAAATAAAACTAGGTAGTTCACCAAAAACATTTAATACAACGCCACTTCATAAACATAGGGAAAATCATCACAGAAGAGAATATCTGGAAGTCAAAAATTTGAATAGTAAAAAGGAAGAATCCTGTATTTTCTAGAACAAAGGACACCCCAAAAGCGAAAGATAGAAGCCGTGAAACAAGTGAGTCTTGAGGAAAATTTCTTCCCCCCCAAATATTTTTCATATCAATGACCCTAACAGGCAATTCTTCAGAAAATAATAAATTTTATTGCAATGAGTAAACAGCCATGTCGCAATCATGAAAGCAGGGACTCTTTACGAATCTTGTTGCCGCATGCTTCAACCAAAATATCTTATTTCTAGTAGGAAATATATTTTTGTAGAGAGATGATGTTGCCAACTTCATACAGTAAATTGAGATCAGCAGTAATTCGAGAAGTTATTCTAAGGCTGATAGAATTTCAAATGACTTCAGATTTATTGAGAGCTAAAAATTCAAACGTCATTTATTTCTAACTACTTAATTTCTTTTAAGCCAGTTTAAAAAAATGAAAAATGTATACCATATTATATATATATATATATATATATATATATATATATAGTAATATATATATTATTATATTTTTTACTGTATGTGCAGACATTACTATATATATATAATATATATATATATATATATATATATATACTATATAATATATATAATATATACAAAAATATAATATATATATATATATATATATATATATATTATTATAGGGGAGGGCCGGATATCCGGCAACTATCCGGTATCCGGCCTA
>JABUQX010078579.1:17500-18931 GCA_015478945.1 Trachelipus rathkii
ATATAATATATATATATATTTAACTGCATATATATATATATATATATTATATATATATAATATATAAAAATTTATAATATAAAAATATATTTTAATATATATATATTAGGGATGGGCCGGATAGTGAATTAGCCGGATACCGGATATCCGGCTGGAAGTTAAAACAGGATATCCGTCGGATTCCGGCAAGTGTTTATATATATACCGGTATATGGTAAAGGGTATAGCACAGGACCACATATTTTCTGAACAAATAGATCTATATTATATTACCTTATTAGTATTTACGTATATTAATATTATAGCTATTTTAATTATATTATATTATTATTATTAATTAATAGTTATTATTATTATTATATATTATATGTTATTAATTAATATTATAATATTATATTAACCGATACCATGTGATTTTTTTTTTTGGAATTTATTTTTTTTTTTTTTTTTTTCAGAAAAATATTTTTTCCTATGCTTTATATATATACAGTATATTATATATATATATATATTTATATATATATAACTATAATAATATATATATATATTTAATATAAATACTATATTATATATATAATATATATATATATATATATATATACATATATATATATATAATATATTATAATATATATATAATATCTTATATATATATACAGGGTGTTCCAGAATGAAAACAAGCGGTATATCACGTACGGGATGTTAAGTATGAAAATGTGTAGGATATAAGTTCGATTATTTAATTCATTAAGGAGGATGGGATATGTTTCGTTGGTGTCTGCGCACGCGCAATACGAAAACCGCGCACAAACATGCGAATGTCGAATGGGATGATATATTTTTTTATGGCTTCTGTGAAATGCACATTAAAAATGAGGTGGGGGCTCTTCCTCTTGACATTTTTTTATACAGTTCTTCTTTTCCACGCAATGTACCCATAACGCGTCAATGTTACCAACAATAGTTTTAAACGTGAATGTGAAAAGGTTGAAGAAAAAACAATGGTATTCAAGACAGCTTATAATATCGATACATGTAATAATGACGTTGTTAATAGTATCATAGCAAATTTACACCTATGAATCTTATCCACAGCCATACAAGAAGAGAAGACACGTCAGGTCGTTTCAACTTGTACATACAGTATTAACAAATGTTGTTCGAAGACGCTTCCATCCACGCGAAAATACATGCCTCAGCCCTCTGTCGCCAGGTTTCATTGCATGCCAATGGCAGTGATGCCGGTTTGATTCCCCTACATGCGTTTGTTATTCGACGGCGAAAGATAATAGGGCGAGGTTACTGGGTCCATTAAACCCAGCGTACACGGTATTTTTGAGATACCCCCACAGAAAGTAGTCCAGTGGTGTTAAGTTGGGTGAACGCGCAGGCCATGGAAATGAACCAGATCTTCCGATCCATCTTCCCCGA
>JABUQX010078580.1:7500-30000 GCA_015478945.1 Trachelipus rathkii
GGCAATTGTAGCGGAAGAGCTGAGGGAGGACGTGAGGGGAGGAAGGAAGAAAATCTTCCGATTAGCAAAGACTTATCGGGGATCGAAGAAAAAAGTAGCGAGCATAAAGGATGAACAGGGAGAAGTGTTAATAAGACCGGAAGATATAAATAAGAGATGGACAGAATATTTTGGAAAACTTCTGGGTGAGGAGGGTCAGGAAATGGAGGAGGAGGGAGAAGAAGTGAGACCAGGGGAGGAAGCAGGGGTAATTACCAGGGAAGAGCTGGAGGAGGCCTTAAGGAAAATGAACAATGGAAGGGCCCCGGGAGAAGATGGATTGCCCATAGAATTAATAAAAGAGGGAGGAGAGGGAGTGAAGGAAGCAGTGTTGAAGTTTATCAACAAGTGTTGGATGGAGAAAAACAATCATTATACCAATATATAAAGAAAAGGGAGACGTGGGTGAATGTAAAAATTACAGAGGTATTTCGTTATTGGACCATCTGGCAAAAGTATACGAAAGGATACTTGAAAGAAGAGTGAGGGCAATTGTGGAACCCAGACTTGGAGAGGAGCAGTATGGGTACAGGGCGAATAGAAGCACCACAGATCTTATGTTCGCCCTGAGAATGATAACGGAAAAGATAATAGAATACAACAAAAAGGCATACATTGCATTTATAGATCTGAGAAAGGCATTCGATTCGGTACCTAGGAAGAAATTGTTCGAGGTTTTAGAGATAGTTTGTGGTTACTTAAGAAAGGCTTTGGAGAGTATGTATAAAAATGACAAATGTAATGTAAGAACTGGATTTGAGAACGAGAAATGGTTTGAGGTGGGAGCTGGCGTTAAGCAGGGAAGTGTATTGTCACCAATTCTGTTTGTAGCATATTTGGATGTAGTAATTAGGGCAGTGAGGGAGGAGGTGGAGGACTTGGATGGAGATGTGATGGCTTATGCGGATGACCTGGCGTGCTGGAGTGAAGACGGAGATAAACTGAGGAGGGTGGTGTTGGCTTTTGATAGTAAACTGAGAGAAGCGGGCCTGTGCATGAACGTAGATAAAACAGAAATTATGATAGTTAGTAGAGAGGAGGGAGAAGAGTTGGTGGTGGAGGTGGATGGTGTGGTGATTAAAAACGTAAGAGAAATACAAGTATCTGGGGGAATGTTTGGTAGAGAGGGAGGAAGTGCCTTGGAGATTGCGAGCAGAATTGATAAGTACGGGAGAACAGTTAGAGCTTTGTATCCTATCATCAGGGATAATGAGATTGGAGGGGAGGTGAAGAGGATAATTTTCGAGAGCATTTTAACACCAGTTCTTCTGTATGGGGCGGAAACATGGAGTATGACAACAAGAGAGGAGAGCAGAGTGCAGACTGCTGAAATGAATGTATTGAGAGCGATGGCCGGAAAGACCAGAAGGGACAGAGTGAGAAACGAAAGAATTAGAGAAGGTATAGGAGTAATACCTATTATTAACAAAGTAGATGTAGCAAGACTAAGGTGGTGGGGACATTTGGAAAGGATGGAGCGTGGCAGGGTGGCCAGGAGGAGGTGGGACTGGAGACCGGAAGGAGGCAGACCAAGGGGAAGACCACGGAAGAAATGGAAGGACTCCGTAGAAGATTCGCTGAGAAGACATCAAATGCCATCTATGATTCAGCTGATCGAAGAACGGGTCTTGGAAGATAGAAGGGAGTGGAAGAAGAGGTTGGCCGTGCTGACAGGCTCATAATGAGCCTTCCTGGGAGCGGATGTAAGATGTAAGATGTAAGATATATATATATATATATATATATATATATATATATCATGTTGAAGAACAATATAATATTTATATATGTATAAAATTAAAATATATATATATATATATATATATATATATATATATATATATATATATATATATATATATATATATATATATATATATATATATATATATAGAGTTTCATAGTATCACCGCTGTGGTACAGTATAGCCGCTGTGTGCCACAGTATCGCCGCTGCGTGGTACAGTATAACCACATTGTGCCACAGGATAGCCACTGTGTGAGGCCCCAAAATTAGACGCATTGTCCTCCAAATTCTACAAGGATTCAAAACCCTGTCATAATCGTATTGTGCTGTGGTTTTGCCTTCTTCCTTCCTTCTTCCCTCTCCTAATTCTTACCTTCTCCTTCCTTCACCATTTCTTTTCTCTTGCTTTCTTCTACTACTCTCGTCATGGTTGGATCTGACTTGGATTTTCGACCTTATGGTCGATCTAAGAAACAGGAGATTGGTTGACGGTTATACGTCTCTAACTTCTGCAGGTACCGTAGTTTCTTCTGCTCTTCAAGGTATCTCTGCTGTTGCTCCTTCTTCTGGTACCTTCCCCTTCTTCACCATCCTGCAGAAGGATTTTCCGGCGCTGTTGAACCCCTGTTCTTCCTCTCCTGTTCAGCATTCTGTGCGCCACCATATAGAGACTACGGGCTCTCCCACCTTCGCTCGTGCTCGGCGTCTGCCTCCTGACAAGCTCAAGGCAGCCAAGGCGGAGTTCGAGCACATGCTCGAACTTGGTATCGTCCGCCCTTCCAAGAGTTCATGGTCCTCCCCCTCCACATGGTGCCTAAAGGTGCTTCTGATTGGAGGCCTGTGGGAGATTTTAGGGCTCTGAACGCTTGTACGATACCAGATCGCTACCCGGTCCCGCACATCCAGTCTTTCACCTCTAATCTGGCTGGTAAATCCATTTTTAGTAAATTGGATCTTGTCAGGGCTTACCACCAGATCCCAGTCGCACTAGAGGACATACCGAAGACGGCCATCATCACCCCTTTTGGCCTCTTTGAGTACACACGCATGCCTTTCGGTTTGAGGGGTGCAGCTCAGACTTTCCAACGCTTCATCGATGACGTTCTTAGAGGTCTCCCTTTCGCCTTTGCTTACCTCGATGACCTCCTTATAGCTTCCTCTTCTCCTGCCGAGCATGAGCAACACCTACGTGCCGTCTTTGCCAGGTTGGATGAATGTGGCATTCGCCTCAGCCCGGCAAAGTGTGTTTTTGGCGTCTCCACCCTTACTTTTCTTGGGCACACTGTCTCTGCTGATGGTATCTGTCCTCTTGCAGAGCGTGTGGAGGCTATTCGCACCTTCCCAAGGCCTAGCAATCAAAAGCAGCTACCATCGTTTTCTCAAATCGGGCGCTGATATTCTTCGACCCCTCACCGCTCTCATCCGCCCCAAGCACCGAGGCAGTTCTACAAAAGTGGACTGGTCTGACGAAGCTACTGCTGCTTTTGAAGCTTCCAAAGAAGCACTCGCTTCTGCCACACTCTTAGTCCACCCCCAGGACTCAGCTCCGACCAGAGTTCAGGTAGATGCCTCCGATTTTGCTGTCGGAGGTGTTCTTCAGCAGCACCTGAACGGAGTGTGGTCTCCTCTCGCCTTTTTCTCTCGCAAGTTGCAACCTCCTGAGACTCGCTACAGTGCTTTCGGGAGGGAGTTACTTGCGATGTATCTCGCCGTCCGTCATTTCCGCTACTTCCTGGAGGGTCGTGAGTTCCATATACTCACTGACCATAAACCACTTACTTTCGCTATGGTCTCCAGAAACGAACGGCACTCCCCTCGAGAAGCTCGTCACCTTGAGTATGTCTCGCAGTTTACCACTGATGTCAGACATATTTCAGGTGTCGACAATTTCACCGCTGACGCTCTCTCTCGCATTGAAATCGACGCGATTTCAGCCTTACCCAACATCGACTACGACGCTATGGCAACGTGCCAGACTACTGAAGATCCTGCACTTCTACAAGACTCTTCTCTCAAGCTGGAGTGGCTCCAACTCCCTGGGATAGAGAAGAGACTTCTGTGTGACGTGTCTCAGGGTTCTCCTCGTCCTTTCGTACCTGCATCGTTCCGTAAGGCTGTCTTCCTCAATCTTCACTCGCTTTCCCACCCTGGCATTGAGGCTTCACGGTTGCTGCCCGTTTTGTGTGGCCTGATATGAATGCCGACGTAGCAACTTGGTGTCGCACTTGTCTTCCCTGCCAGCGTTCTAAGGTCCACCGTCACACCAAGTCCCCTCTAGGCACTTTCTTACCCCTTGGTGCTCGCTTTGAACGTGTCCACATCGACATCGTTGGACCTCTTCCTCCCTCCCGCGGTAAGAAATACATTCTTACGTGTATAGATCGGTTCACACGATGGACCGAAGCTATCCCTCTCTCTGTCGCCAACGCGGAATACACAGCTAAAGCTTTCTTAGCTCATTGGATTTCGCGCTTTGGCGTGCCGCTTTCTGTCACAACGGACCAAGGTAGACCTTTTGAATCCTTCTTATGGAGAGATTTGATGAATCTTCTTGGTTCCGAGAAGATTCACACGACTTCTTTTAACCCAAAAGGGAACGGCATTGTTGAACGTTTCCACCGTCAGCTAAAGGCTTCTCTTCTAGCTCAGCCCAATCCGGAAAATTGGACTGACGCTCTCCCTTTTGTAATGCTTGGCATTCGCTCCGCAGTTAAAGAGGATCTGCACTGTTCGGCTGCTGAATTAGTGTATGGTTCTCCTCTTCGTCTTCCCGGTGACTTCTTCTCACAGTCCTCTCCTCCTTCTACAGCCGACCCGCTTGCTTATCTTACCCGCTTGAGGCGCTGTGCTTCGTCGTGGAGACCAACTCCTTCTCGTCCACACAAGGTGCATTCCTATATCCCTAAGGACCTTTCTTCCTGCACTCATGTCTTTGTTCGACATGACTCCCACCGCACCGCTCTCCAACCTAAGTACGACGGACCTTTTCCAGTGATACTTAGGAAGGAGAAATTCTTTACGATTCAACGTCCCACACGCACAGAAGTCGTTTCAATCGACCGTCTTAAGCCTGCTTTCTTCGAGGCGAATCCTCTTCCTGTTCTCGACCCTGACGCTTTACCTTTTGTTTCAATTTCTCCCCCTTCAACTCGTTCTTTTAACGTTCCTATCTCTCCTCCTGCATCTCTTCCTCCTCCTTCTCCTCCTCCTCTCCCTTTTCCTGATCCTCTTCCTTATCCTCCTCCTCCTCAGCCAACAGCACCAATACGACCATATTCTTGGAATTGGCTCGCATTTTGTTTATAACATCCTTATAAAAACTATTATATACTTCTACATATATATCTCTTCTATTTTAGTTTTATTTAGGATATAAAAACTATTAGCTATATATTTCCTTATACCGGTACGGTATCTTCTATTTATTAGTTTTAGAGGAATTTATATTTTTGTCTCCATGGTATATAAGTGACCAGAATTTCACTAAAAAATTACAATAAGGTTTTACTTCTGATTCAATAGCGGTCCTAATTTGTCGTGCTTGTGAAAATCAAAATTTTAATAATAAAAAATGTAAAGGGTTTGGAGGTAAATTGTCTAATTTCTTAATTTCTTTTCAAATATTTTTACTATCAATCTATCTCTATTCTCTTTACCTTCTACTCACCAATCAATTTACCCTAACTAAGTTTAATAAGTGCTAGATTACAAAAGCCACAAGGCTGAATTATCTTAGGGCTTTCAAGAACTTACTCAAAGAGCATAAATTCTTTGAAAACAACAAATTCAGGTAAGGCTTATGTAGATACACAATTGTACATATATATTATTTTTTAGTCATTATATCCTCCAACTATATCCTTATTGTATTGTGGAAGTTCCAAACAACTAAACTTCAACTCATTGAAGGACAGGGTCCAATATTGGCTCGGGCTGAAAACAATTTTCACCCCCCCCTAAAAATGGACATAAAATTCGGAATTTTCAGCCAATTTTGACCTTATAAACACCAAACTGTAGCCTTTTCTGCCTTTTAAACTTCGTTTTCGGGTGTTTTTCTGTTTCTGTACTGTAGTCATTCTTTCAGAAATTTCAAATTTTCAAAACCTATGTTTTTGACATTTTCGATTCAACTGCTACAATTTTTTTTCGAAATGATTTCAAACTTGAAATATGCATAGATTGGTCCATTACCTACAAAATGCACGAAGTAGATTTTCAATTTTTTGATATTTTTGCTCAGCAATCTAAAAATTCCAAACCCACTTTTTTCGGTTTTTAAAATGAAAAATTGTGATAATTTTTCTCTACTTATGCGAACTGGATGAAATTTTCAGAGCATACGTAGTCGGGGGAGATGCACATTTTTAACTTAGATAATTTCTTTGTATATGCAGTAGTTTTGAATTTGTTCTTGGAACAAATTTTCCAAAATATATTTTTTGGAAATTTTTCAAAAATTTTCTTTTAGTATAGAGATTATCAAGTAAAAAATCATCTCGTCTATCTCCGACATACAGAAGTTACAAAATTTGATGTTGATCGGACGAGTAGAAAAGAACATATATCAAAATTTCACTTTACCAAAAAATTGTTTTTTAGAAAAAGTGAAATTTTATGTATATTTTTCAACTCGTCCGATCAACATCAAATTTTCAGAAAAACATAAACATTACTAAACGGGATAATCGTGTAAAGATAAACTCATTTTGAGCCATTGAGAGGGGGTCTTTAGGAAATTTTGGAAAAAACAGTTTATCTGTTATCGAAATCGAATCTAATACAATTTAAATCTGATAAAAGAAAATGTTTAATAAACTCGTAAATTAAGGTAACGGTTAACGGATGTAGGGGAAAATTTTAACTCGTTAACGTTAATTCACAAATGTAACTCGTTAATAGTCCGTTGCTTCTTTTCGAAATTAACGAAAGCGTTAAAAGTGAACGAAAAATTTAACGAGTGAATTAACGGATTAACGCTTTAACGCGTTATGCCCACCTTTAATATATATATATATATATATATATATATATATATATATATATATATATATATATATATATATATATATATATATATATCTTATATATATATATCCTTATACTATACTATATATATATATATATATATATATATACAACACACTAGGGGGCTCGAGCCGACGAGAGGCATGGGAGACGTTTTCCGCTCCCCCGTAGGGGAGGGGCGGAGGAATCCCCGCGACACCCAAATACCAAAAAACGGGGTTCGGGGCCCACTCCCGGAGGAGAATAGTCCTACCGTTGTTCCCGGAAGGCCGAAGACACCGACTCCTGCCATCTCTGCGTCAACCTTGGGTATTTTTAGTTTTAAGCACCACCCAATATTAGGAAAGCCAGCGCTACTGGTTTACATTTGAGTAAAATCTGAAGTTTAAGAAATTACTATGCTACATTTTATTCACTTTTAAAACCGATTTTTAAAAGTGTTTCATAACTAAAATTTTACGCTGATTCCAAAAATGTATTCCTTTTTACTGTAGCATTAATAGTTTTAAGATACACATCATATGACGGCTAATCAAACGCTGACTATATATATATATATATATATATATATATCTATATACTATATACCATATATATATATATATATATATATACTAACTATAATATATATATATATATATATATATATATATATATATATATATATATATATATATGATATATATATATATATATATATATATATATATATTATAAAAATTATAGTCAAGAGTTGTCAGAAAAGAGTTTATTTCTTGGAAACCTGGGGGTTGCCAAATGCAGTAGAGAGCGGTTTTTGGGTATTTGAGAATTCATTCGCCTTCATTTTTTGAACTGATAAGTTCTCTTTTAAAATCATTCGTTGTAAGGCTTCAAGCCGGTAACAATTTACACTGTTAAGCTTCGTGCTGAATTAATGTTTAATATTCAAATATTCCTTTATTCGAAGATCGTTTTTTATGTGCATTTCAATTTAACATTCTAGAAAGCTTAAACGGGTCAACTACTTCGTTTTGAGCTTGGGAAAACAAACTTTTCTCAATAAGCTTAAAAATTAACCTAGTGTATTATCCCACTATTTAACTAACTATTTTAGTTATAGTGAAGACCTAAGGCTTTCAAGAGTATACTCTCTTAAATATTCTGACTTGCAGTGCACATAATCTAAACTATTATTGCACTGGCCAATATTCAATTCTTTTAGAATTTCGTCAAGTTCTTAATCTGAACTTTCTATAATATGATGAGCGTAATATGCTGATCTCTATTCAATAAAATGATATAATTTAACAATTATATTATCTTGAGAAAAGTTTGTTAATTTAAAAGTTGTTTTTCTCGCTAAAATTTAGTATTTCGTAGTCAGTAAACTACTGGCGTTTAAAGTTTAAATTTAGTATTTCGTAGTCAGTAAACTACTGGCGTTTAAAGTTTAAATTTAGTATTTCGTAGTCGGTAAAATACTGGCGTTTAAAGTATAAATTTCCTACGTGGAAATTTTTCGTAACTTCATTTATCTATTTTGTGTGTGAAGCAAAGTTGCTTTTTTCAATATTCTGAGAAAAAAAAATATTTCTCATTAAAAAATCCTTTTTCGAAAAAAAAAAAAAAAACTGATTAGTTTTGTTTAAACACACACATTATATATTCTGCAGAAGTTTGCGCTTTGAAATAATCTGCGTTCGATTCGAAAATATTCTGCAGATTAGACCTGTAAATTTAAAGATTTTTAAATATATATATAATATATATATATATATATATATATATATATATATATTTATATATACATAATATATCTATATATCGATGCTATATATATTTTTAACTCATTGATCTTTGCTCGCTACTTCTGAACTAGTTTTATATATATATATATATATATATATATATATATATATTGTTACGTTGTGCGTAACGGCAGAAGGCTGGGTAATGACACGAACTTTGGTCAGAGGTCATAATCTATTGAAACAATATACATAATTAATATATAGAAGAGAATCAACAATAATAATAAATACAATAATAATAATAATAATAATAATAATAATAATAATAATAATAATAATAATAATAATAATAATAATAATAATAATAATAATAATAATAATTACATTGTGAAAAATAGATAATATAGTTATACATTGAAATTCAGTTTTCTGTTATATTTGACATTTTGTTTTTAGGGAAACTATTACATAAAATATATAAAAATTTTGAACATAGGTCTTTTAGAGTAGGCAATAATTTATAAAAAAGGTTATATAATTGTAAATAAATATAATGGATAATAAAGATTATTTTATATAGAATATTTTTCATTAACATAAGCATGCAGCACAAGATAGAATTATTTAGATACACGATATTCAATGTGACACAAAAGAACTAGGTCTAGCAATTACGTACCTTGCAAACAATCGAAAGAAAAATGTTGTACGAAAACTACAAAGGCACAAATTGATATAAAAGAAATCAGTGGTACTTCGTTAACAAATGTGAAAGGATTCTGTAAACTGTTTTTGAATAATGCACTGAGCTTGGCAGCTTTTATACGGAAGAATTGAAAAACTTCTTGAAGCGAAATGGCGGCTGATGTTCTAACGAAGAAAACGGAATTTTCAGATCACGTGACGAGGAAGACGACAATACTGAAAAAGTAGAAAGTGGAACGAGACATGGCTCCCCTCCCGAACAGCGGAGCTCGAGAGGGATTAAGGTGAAAAGCGAACCACTGGACGTAATGTGCGTCCATAACGCGATGTAGAACGAGGTGGACCAGACGGTAAGGTTGCAGTCGGAATCGGTTCTGGATTCGGAGGAGGAATCAGTATTGGAACAGGAGGCGGAGATGTCGGAGCGGGGGGCGCCGGAGTGGCTGGCGAAGAAGTGACAATAGCTGAAGGAGTTGGCAAAGGTTCAGGTTCGTTTGGAGAACAAGTTGATGTAAAAGGCAGAATGGGCATGAAGTCGATGTGATCTTGCGAAGTAGAGGTAGATGGAGCGGGTGCAGAAGGTGGAGAAAGAGTGGTGGAAGAAACGGGATCATGGTCGAAATAAGCCGGTTTGATCCTATCCACTGATATATTTTCGCTTTTGCTCCCCTTCTGTAAAGTGAAGTACTTTCTATAGCGTTTTAAGACGAGGAAAGGTCCGTCATAGCGGGCTTGCAAGGGGCTACGGTGTGAGTCATGCCGAATTAATACATGAGAGCAAGTCTCCAAATCCGCAGGCATGTAAGTAGGACGGGGAGGGTGACGTGGCAAAGAAGGCTTCCATGCCTGAGTACACTGACGAAGGCGGGACAGGAAGGTGTGCTGGTTCGTAGTTTTTGGAGAGGGAAGTACGAACTCACCAGGTATTCGAATGGTGGAGCCATAGACGAGCTCAGCAGAGGAGCATTTAAGGTCTTCTTTGTACGAAGTTCGGATGCCGAGGAGGACAAGAGGAAGAGTTTCGGACCAATTTTCCGGTGTTCCATGGGCCATAAGAGAAGCTTTTAGCTGCCGGTGATAACGTTCCACCATGCCTTGACTTTGCGGATGATAGCTGCAAGAGCGAAGGCGCTTAGAGCCAATTAGAGTCATAAGGTCCTTCCAGAGGTGAGACTCAAACTGCCTACCCTGGTCTGTGGACACGGTCGAGGGAGTGCCAAACCTGGCTATCCAGTTGTACAAAAATGCCTGAGCAATTGTCTCGCTAGAAGTATCTCGCAATGGAATGGCTTCTGCCCATCGAGTGTATCGGTCTATGCAAGTTAAAATGTGTGTGAAACCATTTGAAGGTGGTAAAGGGCCGACTAAATCAACGTGTACCTGGTCAAAACGTTCACCAGGGGGAACAAATTGCTGAAGAGGTGCGACAGTGTGCCTGTGCACTTTGGATTTTTGACAGTTGAGACACTGCGTTGTCCACTGTTTAACATCCTTTAGTAAGGACGGCCAAACGAAATGCTTACCTATTTTAACTTGACTACCTTTTACCCCTGGGTGCGACACGTCGTGAATGGTGTGAAACACCTTTCTGCGCATGGGGGTAGGTACGACTGGACGAGGATGTGCTGAAGAGACATCGCATAACAAAGGCGGAAAACCAAAAATTTCTACAGTTTGGATGTCGTAGGAAGAAGCACTAGGAAAAACAATGTCTTCGAGTTGCTGCAGACGAGCCATTTCGACGAAATCAATGTCTGGTAAAGGAGAAATAGCGTTAATTCGGGAAAGAGCATCGGCAGGAATGTTGTCTTTTCCTTTTATATGGCGGATATCAGTTGTGAATTGGGCAATGAATTCAAGGTGGCGGGCTTCACGAGGGGACTGTTTCACTGTGGAAGCTGTAATGGCATGCGTGATGGGTAAATGATCAGTTACAACATGGAATTCCCGACCTTCTATAAAATAACGGAAGTGCTTAATAGCTAAATAAATTGCGAGAAGTTCCCTTCCAAATGCGCTGTATCGTGTTTCAGGCGGCTGGAACTTTTTAGAAAAGAAAGCTAATGGACGCCATTCGTTATCAATAAATTGTTGTAACACAGCTCCAGCTGCGAAGTCTGAAGCGTCAGTGTTGATTCTAGTCGGGGCTGTGTCAGATGGAAATATTAGTAACACGGAAGAGGCAAGGGCTTCCTTGATGGCGGTGAAGGCATTAGTTGCTTCGTCGTTCCAATCTACAGTGACAGAAGCAGCAGAACCTTTACGTGGATGTTTAAGAAGTGCGTGAAGCGGGAGGAGAATTTTAGCAGCGGACGGTATGAAACGATGGTAGAAATTGACCATCCCTAAAAAACGACGAAGTTGACGCTGTTTTACGGGTTTCGGAAAGTCACGAATGGCTGCCACACGATCCTCAAGGGGACGTATACCTTCGGCAGAGATCGTATGTCCGAGAAAAGTTAGGGATGAAACTCCGAATTCACATTTGGAAGAATTGACACATAGACCAAATTCACTTAGTCTGGTAAAAACTTGCCTGAGATGTGAAGTATGTTCTTCCGGAGAGGCACTGGCAATCAATAAGTCGTCTATGTAGGCGAAAACGAAAGGTAAGCCGCGTAATACTGAGTCTAAAAGACGTTGGAATGATTGACTAGCATTTCGTAAACCGAAAGGCGTTCGGAGAAATTCGTAAAGGCCGAAAGGAGTGATAATGGCAGTCTTATGAATGTCTTCCGGATTGACGGGAATTTGAAAAAATGCGCTAATTAAGTCAATTTTTGAGAAGATGGTACAACCAGAGAGATGGGATGTGAAATCCTGTAAATGAGGTACATTATAACGGTCCGGACGGGTGATTGCATTTAGGCAGCGATAGTCGCCTGTTGGGCGATAATCTCCGTTTGGTTTGAGTACCATATGTAAGGGAGAAGCGTAATCAGACTTGGAAGGTCGGATGATGCCCTTTTCTAAGAGAGATTCGAACTCTAGCTTTGCAGCTTTGAGTTTATCTGGTGCAAGACGTCGAGCGTGAGAGAATGGAGGTCTGCCGTAAGTTTCAATGTGATGAACGACATTGTGTTTCACAGGAGGAAATTTGGAGACCGGAGAGAGAAGCTCTGGAAAGTCGGTAATTAATAGTGATTCAAAAACATTATTAGTTGGAGAGAGATGAATGCCACTGATGGATGCGGAAGCACGAATACAGGCAGATGAGAAATGTGTCTCAAAATCAATGATGCGGTTATGATTCATGTCAACAAGAAGGTTGAAGTGGGACAGAAAGTCTGCACCTAATATTGGTAATGTGACGTCGGCTATCGTGAAGTCCCATATAAAGTCACGACGGAACGAGAGCGTTAAATGGAGTCGTTTGGTACCATAAGTGTTGATGGTGGTACCGTTGGCAGCGCGTAAAGAGCCTGATGCTACTGGAGCATGAGTTTTCCCGAGGATGGAACGTGGTACAGCTGAAATTGAGCTCCCGGAATCTACGAGATAAGATAGTTTGGTGGATGGATCGTAAACACAAAGCAAGTTGGACGCTTTTGAAACCACTCCGAGCGAATTTACAGAGTGGTGTTTAAGTTTAAATTCTCGAAAGTGCAAGGCTTAAGACATGACCGTGTTTGATCTCCAAAACGCTGATGATTTCTACAAATACCCTGCTGGTTATGCGACGGAAATTGAACTAAAGCCTGAGAAGCAACAGGAGAAGAGGCGAACTGGCGCGAAGGAGTAGGAGATCGACGATAGGAACGTCTTTGCATAGTAGGAGAGCGAGAATGATGACCGTAATTGTATGCAGAATAAGTGTGTGGTGCATTGGGAGGGGGTGGGGGGTATGAAGGATTGGGAGGAGGCTGAGGGTATGAAGGAGGTGGTGAATAAGGATGATGAGAGGATGAAGGATGAGGATACTGCTGAGGATAAGGATATTGTTGTTGAGGATAAGGATGGGGAGGGGGAGGAGGAGGTACAGTTGAACGCGCCTCCAATGCACGCATTCGATTTGTTAAATCCATGATAGTGTTTTGTAAGACCTGAAGCTGTGATACAATGTAAGCGTATTCTGTGGCAGGTGGGTGTTGAATGGCATTAACCGACTCATTTACATGCGAAAAAGACGCTGGTGGTAAGTTATTATTGCTGGTGGGATCCGTGATGTGCGAAACTTGTGATGGTATGTCTGCTGTCGGAAGAGGTTTCGCTTTACAAACCCTATCTGCATAAGTAGCGAGCTCTTGCAATGAACAGTTGGGGTCGACCGTTGCTAAACGCAGTTGCATCTCTGTGGGGAGTTTTTGTAGAAAGAGATGGCGAACAATGTGTATACAATTACCTACGGGAGGACCGTCAAGGAGATTTAGCATATCTGATAGCAGTACTGAAGGCAGACGGTCTCCAAGAGAGCCACCAGTCAAAAGTTTTTTTACTTTTTCGGCATCGGTTTCCCCAGCCGGTTTAAAAGTTCGGATTTCAGTTGGCTGTAGGGCTGGTTGTGGGAATGTAAGGATGGAACGTCTTTCAAGCGCTGCAAAACGTGAACTGGTAATATGTTTAAGAGGGCCCGAAATCGGGCAGGTTCGGTGGTTGTTTCGAGCTGGAGCTCGAGCAGCGTAAATGTGAGATCCAGGTCATTGTTAATGAACTTACCGGTATATACACTAGATGATTCCCTGTCTGAAGCAGGCTGTTGGGAAATAACATTCATATTTTCAGTATTTGTAGCGTCAGGCGGAGACATAATTAATATTAAAAATGTAAAATAGTAATGAAAATTTTGAAGACAATATTACGAGATCAAAAAAAATTGTGCCTAAGATGCGATTTGCACACGCTAAATATTATACAAATAATGGTCAGAGACCAAATAACACACTAAATACTACAAAAAGGTATATAAAGGATGATAAAAAATATATAGTAGCCGCTTGTACGGGCTAAAATGGTTAAAAAATAATTGATTTAAAAGTGAAAAGACAGGATTTCGACCTGTTAAAATTTTCAAAATTGTATGGTAAAATAAATATTTTTTTTTTTTTTTTTTTATAAAGGAGACGCGTCTGCTTGAGGATGTGGATCCTGTTGAGATGAGAGAGAGTCGAAGTAGGTGTAGGAATGCTGGGATATGTGACGACGTCAGCACTCACTCCAGGTCAACACTGTTACGTTGTGCGTAACGGCAGAAGGCTGGGTAATGACACGAACTTTGGTCAGAGGTCATAATCTATTGAAACAATATACATAATTAATATATAGAAGAGAATCAACAATAATAATAAAAACAATAATAATAATAATAATAATAATAATAATAATAATAATAATAATAATAATAATAATAATAATAATAATAATTACATTGTGAAAAATAGATAATATAGTTATACATTGAAATTCAGTTTTCTGTTATATTTGACATTTTGTTTTTAGGGAAACTATTACATAAAATATATAAAATTTTGAACATAGGTCTTTTAGAGTAGGCAATAATTTATAAAAAAGGTTATATAATTGTAAATAAATATAATGGATAATAAAGATTATTTTATATAGAATATTTTTCATTAACATAAGCATGCAGCACAAGATAGAATTATTTAGATACACGATATTCAATGTGACACAAAAGAACTAGGTCTAGCAATTACGTACCTTGCAAACAATCGAAAGAAAAATGTTGTACGAAAACTACAAAGGCACAAATTGATATAAAAGAAATCAGTGGTACTTCGTTAACAAATGTGAAAGGATTCTGTAAACTGTTTTTGAATAATGCACTGAGCTTGGCAGCTTTTATACGGAAGAATTGAAAAACTTCTTGAAGCGAAATGGCGGCTGATGTTCTAACGAAGAAAACGGAATTTTCAGATCACGTGACGAGGAAGACGACAATACTGAAAAAGTAGAAAGTGGAACGAGACAATATATATATATATATATATATATATATATATATATATATATATATATATATATATATATATATATATATATATATATATATATAATATATATATATATATATATATATATATATATATATATATATATACTCTCTTATATAATATATATTATACATAAAGGTCATATATTCACGCATATATATTCTGCTGCGTTTGTGGAGAAGTCGGTCTCTTGTATATAATTTTGTAGTATTTTTTTAGTTAACTGTCCAGATATTTATATATAAATCTGGATTGTTTCAAATAATCGAGACTTCTCCTTTCAAATATATTAAATATTTTTGCGTTAAATATTTTTGCGTTATAAAAAAATATATATATAATTCGGCAATTTAGTATCTTTGCGGTAATTATTATTTTGGGTTATTTGGGTATTTTATATTGTCCTTTCGAAATCATTGCCTATTAAATCTTAGGTGGTGGTAAATATCGTGCGTTTTGCTCATATAATAAGTAGCATTTTTTTTTTTTGCGTTTTTTTTTGCGTATTGCTTTTGCGTTTTTTTCAAATATTCATTTTACAAAAATGTCTCTTTTCGAAGATGAATCACTCAGACAAATCGTGTCTGAGTTGGAGGACAGTGTCAGTGAAAATTTTGGGAGGGAGGACGAAAACACTCTCTCTCCAGAAGAATTAGTCGACCTCACGAAAGAGGTTAAATCAAAACTGTCCCCTATTAAGAGACTGAGAGCTGTGATTAAAAGGAAAATCACGCTCCTTTTCAAAAATCTTCTCGATCTTTCTGCCACTGAAAGCCAGGAAGATAATCATATCGTTTCCTCAAAACTGAAGGAAATTAAATCAAAATTGGAGGAAGTTAAAAACTTTGATGCTCTGATCGAAGAAGTCATCACAAAGTCTTCCATTCTTCAGTATGACTCGTCAATTTTGGACGAGGAAATAATTGAAGCGGTACATTATCATACCCAGAATGAAAAATTAATCTGGCGTATGACACCGCGTTTTAGTTCTCCATCTTCTTCTCCGTCTGCGCCTCCTGCAGCTTCAGAGGCCTCTCTGGAAGACGGAATATCATGTCAAGAGATGCAGAATATAATCAAAAATATTCATGCATCAAAACAGGAAGTAAAAATTCCTGCAATAAAGTGTCAAGAGTTCAGGGGTGAGGGGGACCGGCATTCTTTCCGCTCATTTATTCTGTCCTTTCAAAATGTTTATGGGGCCAGAAAAGATATTTCTAGCGCTGCAAAATTGCAGTATTTAAAGTCATTGTTATCAGGTAATGCGCTCAAAGATATTGAGCATTTAACTAATGTCGACTCCAATTTGGAAGTCGCTTTCGAAATATTAAAGAACCTTTACTTAGACGAATCATATATTATTGATTCTCTGTTTCATAAAATCGATTCTGCGCCTATTTTAGAGAATAATCCTGAACATATTCGTATATTCCTGTCTGAAGTGAGAGCATATATTCATGAGCTCAAGGAGTTTGGACTCGATTTCTTTGAAGAGCCTTCGGCGGGCTGTAAGCTCATGAGTCATATAATCGTGGACAAACTTCCAACTGGCTTTCTTCGTGAGCTCAAATTAATCACACAGGATGAATATCCTTCCGTTAATATAATTTTGGAGCATTACGGTAAAATAATCAAGTCTATGGAGAAGGGGAGGGGAAAAAATAAATCTGCCCCTAAAAAGGGATTTGACCGTAATCGTGCTCCTTTTGAGCATAAATCGGCTAAATCGTCAGCTTTTAACGCTTCCTCTAAAGAGGATAGTTCGAAATCTTCATCGTCAGAAGATGAAACAGAACGCAGTCAAAAGAGTGGGAGATTTAAAAATTCTTCTAAATCATTTAATTCAAAATGTAAATTTTGCAACAGAAATCATCGCATGATTTCTTTTAGGTATATTCATCTCCTGAAAGAAGGAGAGATCACTCTAAAGAGCTGAGCATGTGTTTCAGCTACTCAAGTGATAAACATTTCGCTAATAAATGTCCTGCCAAGAGGTATGGACTTAGTCACCCATGCGGCAAATGTGGCCAAAAATCCCACATAACGGCTCTATGTTTTCCAAATAGCAGAAACGTGTCCGGTGGCTTTTCGGAAGATAGTCGTCCGTCAACATCAGTCGCGAATGAGGCAAATGGTCAAGCCAGCGGCTCTTCTAATCATATCTGTATAAATACAGGTGCAGCCTCATCCGTGTGTCAAAATATTCTGCCCACACTATTCCTTGACATCATCAAAAAGGGCACTAAAATAGTCCCTGTACTTGTGCTTCTCGAAATAGGTAGTCAGTCCACGTGTTTTCATAGGAGCATTCTTAAAAAATTGGGAGTCAATGAAAATAGTCTTCCTAGTCATCAGAGCTCCATTAAAACATTTTTGGGAGAGGAATTAAGATCCTTACGGTCTTTAAATTTAGAGATGGGCATTTGTTGTGGGAAATATTCTAGCCTACCTGTAAATATTGATTCTGAATTGGATATCGGCTTTTATGTAAAAGGCCTGACGGAGGCTATGAAAAATATTACCCAAAATGGTTTCAAAGTGGCAGATAGTCACTATCAAAATAATAATGTTGACAGGGTTTCAAATATTCATGGGCTGCTGGGCATCGATGCTCTTCATTTATTAAAGCATTTTAAAACCGTAAAATGCATTCGGGGCAGTGCCCTAGAGACTTGTCATGGGTACGTGCCTTTCGGGCCTGTAACATCTTTTTTGACACCTTCCCAAAATGAGAAAATCTTTGGGAAGAATTTTTCGCCGAAAGCTGTCAAAAAATCATGACAGAATTCAGAGCTCCCCATACCGTCAAATATTCAAAGATCTGTCAGGAACGTCCCGGAACATGTAATTAATCTTGTAGTGGAACCGGTACCTTCGTACTTCGACCCACTCTTACATACCCATACTGAGTCTGATTTGGACTTGGGCCTGGAGAACCTCTATAAATTAGAGTCTCTGGGTATCAATGAGGAGCGGGACCAGGGTTCCATTGACGAAATATTCATTAAAAGATTCCACGAAGGGATAGAGTTCCGAGACGGAAGGTACCACGTGGAACTTCCGTGGTTTCAAGAAATTCTTGAGCAGGTCCCATCAAATCATCACGTTGCTCTTGCAACGATGCAACGAGTCAAAAAGAAATTGACTGCTCAAGGCTTGCTTAACAAGTATGGGGAAATATTCAAGGAATACCAAAAAGAAGGTATTGTGGAGGCTGTGGAGGTGCATCCGAAAGATTATCATAAATTCATCTGGATACCCCACAGACCTATAATAAAACAGGCCCTTCAAGTGACGACAAAAATTCGTCCCGTCTTTAACTGCAGCCTGAAGATAGGTTGTAGTCCTTCACTTAATCAGGCATCGTATCCAGGGGTAGATTTAATCGCTTCCCTATTTAAATTATTACTGTCCTTCAGAACAAACAAATTCATCGTTCTGGCGGATATTTCAAAGGCCTTCCTCCAGATCAAATTAAAGTTAGAAGAGGACAGAAATCGCTTCTGTTTTTTCTGGGAGGCTGATGGCGAGTTACTCACTTACCGTTATGCCACCATCATCTTCGGGTTGGCTGTCAGCCCCTATGTTCTAGGGGCTGTTATACAACATCACGCCAAAAAATACCCTCCTGATCTCTGTACCTCTCTTCTTCAAAATAATCTGTACGTTGATAATTTTTTGTACACTTCTTCATCTGTAGACGAACTTCAAGATATATTTCGAAAGGCCACCTCACGTATGATTGAGGGGAGCTTCAACTTGTGCTCCTGGAACTCAAATTGTCCAGATCTCAAAGAAATATTCAAGGAGGAGGGTAAACTTGCAACTCATCAAAGTGATGAAGAAAGAGTATTAGGGTATTTATATAATACCGTTCAAGATAGTCTGAGTCTTAGTGACTTTTCATTAAATATTGTCTCTACCAAGAGACAGCTCCTGTCGGAGATCTCAAAAGTATTCGATCCCTTATGCCTTTACCTCCCCGTCACCGTTCGAGGCCGTCTTCTTATGAAGAAAACTTGGGAAGTGGACATGGGGTGGGACGATATAATCGCTCCAGAAATCAAAAATTCATGGGAGAAGTTGAGCAAGGACCTTAACTCTCTGAAGGAGGTCTCTTTTAGAAGATCTTCATTTGAGTCAAGTGACTCTGATTTAAGTATTCATATATTCTGCGATGCAAGCACTGTTGCTTATGGCTTCGTAGTGTATGTTTCGTCTGCGGCAGAGGGTCCAAATCTTCTTTGGTCAAAGGGAAAAATCGCTCCTGCAAAAGGAAGAACGCTTCCCTGTTTGGAGTTATTGTCTGTGTTTTTAGCATTAAAGTGCTTACCACAAATGTTAAGTGGACTGTCGAGTGTCAAGTTCAAGGAATTGAACATATTCTCCGACTCGCAGATAACTCTTCATTGGATCCAAAATAGGATCTCGAAAGTTAAGCAAATATTCGTGAGGAATCGTGTGCAAGATATTCGCGCCATGAGCTCTTCGCTTCAAGAGGAATATTCGTTAAGTCCTAAATTTCTCTACGTTAGAACCGAAGAGAATCCAGCTGACCTTCTGACCAGAGGTATTTCATTCAAAGAGTTTCAAAAGAACATGTCCTTCTGGACTAAAGGGCCTAAATGGCTCTCTTTAAATAGTATTTACTGGCCATCAGCTGAACTGGAAATAGCATCTCCAGTTTTTGCTGTTGTTCAAGGTGGCAATGAACCTCCTGTAGTGGATTTGTCCAAATATTCAAACTTGCACAAGCTATATCGAGTAGTAGCTTTATTATTCCAGTTTGGAGCCCTGTCAAGAGGTGTGACAATTAATCATGATTTAAAAGCACGTCTGTATTGTCTGCAGACAATGCAGAAAGAATCATTCTCGAAAGAACTTCAATTTTTAGAAGAGATTAAAAATAATCCTTCTTTCACAGGCCAAGTTCCGGACTTGGTAAATAATCTGAACTTGTTCTTGGATGAAAATAATCTCATCAGGAGCAAGGGTCGTTTGTCAAGATGCAATTATTACAATTATGACGTAATTAATCCCATCTTGCTGTCAAAAAGTCACCACCTCACCAAGTTAATCATTAGAGATGCTCATCATAAGTGTAAGCATCTAGGCATACAAGCCACTCTTACAAATATTCGGCTCCAAGGCTTTTGGGTGACTTCAGCGCGTACCTCCATAAAAAATGTTTTGCAGGAATGCATAATCTGCAAAAAGTTCAATAATTTTGCTTTTCGGTACCCACGCTTCACCAATTATTCGAAAGACCAGGTGGAATTATTCAGGCCTTTTAAGCATGTAGGTGTTGACTACACCAAACATTGGTGGATCAAAGTCAAAGGCTCTGACTCAGCCCAAAAAATGTTCATACTCATTTACACCTGTCTTAATATTCGTGCGGTCTATTTAGACCTTATAGATGACATGTCATCTAAATCATTTATACAATCGTTCCAACGATTTGTTAATCGTTTCGGAGTGCCTGACTGTGTCTATAGCGACAACGCGCGCTCCTTCAATCAAGGAACTGACTTCTTAGGAACTTTCCTCGTGTCAGAAAATGGGAGTGAGTTTTTAAGAAAAAATCAGATTTCGCATAAGCGAATTCCTCTGTATAGCCCATGGGTAGGAAGCCAGTGGGAACGGTTAATACGTGTGGTGAAGGATTGTTTATTCAAAACAATTGGACGTTCCTCGTTGAATTATTTCGACTTCATTACGATATTGTCAGATATTGCTGATGCTATAAATTCACGTCCGCTCACCTACACCACAAGTTCAAATGAGATATTACCTCTTACTCCCAACGATTTCATCAAACCCTTGTCAAAAACCGCTATGGCATTACCCGGAGCTTGGTCAAATAATCAGTTCTGGGAGTCAACTTCGGCTAAGAAAGAGCTAGTAAAGTCACTGAAATATTCTTCAGAAAAATTCGAAGAATTTCGTACAAGGTGGTACAATGAGTACCTCCTCAGTCTTAGAGAGACTGGAAGAGATCTCTACCAGGTCAGCTGGAATAATCTAGTCAAAAAGAATGACGTTGTTCTTATCAAAAGTCCAGTGAAAGAACGTCCTTACTGGCAGATGGGGATAGTCGTAGATCTTATAATCGGTGACGACAATAAAGTCAGATCGGTGTACGTCAGGACTCCTGGGGGACAAGTCAGCTTGTATCCAGTCAAATATTTGTATCCCCTAGAGCTTTCTTTGACCCATAGTGGTTCAACACCCTCATCGTCAAACACAGTCCCTGTCCTTCCTGCAAATCCATCATTAAATATTCCTGGAGGGGTGAACCCCCCTTCTACGTCTGCGACGGATGCTGGAAGTTCATCAACGCCAGCTGATAGAGATATCAAAAATAGTCGGCCTAAGCGGAAAGCTGCAGAAGCTGCAAGAAAAAATATTCTGATGTATGATTCATCGGAAGAATCAGATTAAATATTCTGCAGCTGTTTTTCAAAATATTCATTCCAAGTAGTCAAGTTCTGACTTCTGCCCTATAGAGGCCAGAAGCCATCCCCCCCCGGGAGGATATAAAAATTATAGTCAGAGTTGTCAGAAAAGAAGTTATTTCTTGGAAACCTGAGGGTTGCCAAATGCAAAAAGTAGAGAGCGGTTTTTGGGTATTTGAGAATTCATTCGCCTTCATTTTTTGAACTGATAAGTTCTCTTTTAAAATCATTCGTTGTAAGGCTTCAAGCCGGTAACAATTTACACTGTTAAGCTTCGTGCTGAATTAATGTTTAATATTCAAATATTCCTTTATTCGAAGATCGTTTTTTATGTGCATTTCAATTTAACATTCTAGAAAGCTTAAACGGGTCAAATACTTCGTTTGAGCTTGGGAAAACAAACTTTTCTCAATAAGCTTAAAAATTAACCTAGTGTATTATCCCACTATTTAACTAACTATTTTAGTTATAGTGAAGACCTAAGGCTTTCAAGAGTATACTCTCTTAAATATTCTGACTTGCAGTGCACATAATCTAAACTATTATTGCACTGGCCAATATTCAATTCTTTTAGAATTTCGTCAAGTTCTTAATCTGAACTTTCTATAATATGATGAGCGTAATATGCTGATCTCTATTCAATAAAATGATATAATTTAACAATTATATTAATATATATATATATATATATATATATATATATATATATATATATATATATGTATATATATATAATAATAATATATATATCTTAACTCTATATATAACTATATATATAACTATATATATATATAATAATATATATATATATACATACATATATATATATATATATAATAA
>JABUQX010078580.1:45000-51559 GCA_015478945.1 Trachelipus rathkii
TATACCTATTTCGCTTGCTATTTTAAAACTATAAATATCGATTAGGTCAGAAAGAAACTTAAGTATACCCATATATTATATAGTGATATATATATATATATATATTATAATAATATATATAGTATATTATATATATATAAATAATATATATATACTATAATATATACTATATATATATATATATATTATATATATATAATGAGTCAATCTACTCGCGCACCATCGGCGCGAGTCGCACCCTAAATACGCGACTACGCGCTGCTTGAGTCAAACATACAAAATTTATCTGCTGACACTAATCCTTAAATTATCCATATAATTGATATATATTATATAGTGAGGTAATATATATATAGTATATATAAGTATATATTATAATTTATATCTATGTATATATATATATATATATATATATTAGTACGTATGCCTTTAATTCCACTATAGTTGGGAACAACTAGTTGCATTTTCCAGCATTCAAAATCCTGCATGAACTTATAGGCGGCATTTGAAAGTGTTTAAGTTATGAGAAAGCGGGGGGGGGGCTGGTGGGGAAGAAGAAAAGTGTTCTAAACATCACCAGTAGCGTACATTTAAAAATGAGAATAGCAATTAAGTTTTGGGTCAGAGTTAGGCAGAAAAAGGATGAGAAAGTGTTGATAGGTGAGTTAGCGATTAAAGAGTTCGGATATAAGTGTAGCAGAAGTGGAGAAGTAACGCAACAGTTCGACTGCGGGAAAGAGGTTTGAAAGAATCGGCAAGAGCTGAAGATAATATTAGTATGGCGAAAATCCAAGAATGATTTTCAAGGCTCTCAAGAAGAGCTTGTGGAGTGGAACCACCACAGATATGTAATCCATGTTCCATACAAGAATGAACAATGCCTCCCCATACCCAACTGGGTAGTGTGAAGAAATTTCGCAGACGTTTCACAGTATCTAACCTTTTAAAAGCTTCTTTGGTGAAAGAAACACCTCCAGGAAAGAACACGAGTAAAGGAAACCCCCAAGAGTATAGGGGTAAACTTGAGTAAACTCCTGTGTGTTTTTAAGGAGGAGGAGGAGGTGTTATAGTTGTGGGGAAGATTATATCGTGTAGATAGATGAAAGATTGAGATTCTTTGAGTCATTGAAAAAACATCGTCGTTTTTCCTCTGTGAAATCTAGAAATACGAAAAGATTTAGAGATCCAGGTTGCCCTCCAAACCATATCTCTTTTCCACATTGTGATATCGATCTATTTGATATACCTCCTATCCATTAAGTGACACCATCTTTCTATTATTTACTGATAAGAACAAGCATTTCTTGCTGTCTATACATTTTGTCTGTGAACATTTTCTTTCAGTATTCATCTCAGCAAGTGAATTCATCGTCTGAATCTATTCTCGTCCATCTCTACACGAGAGAGATGATGCAGAGATGAGTCAGATGAGCTCAGTATCTGTCAGAGCAGAGATGCAGAGTACGAGAGAGAGAGAGTACGATCGAGGAGTACGAATGCATCGAGACCATAGCAAGTCACACAATGAAAGCAAGATCGAAGAAGAAGAAGAGTTGATGAACGGTGCACCATTCAGTAACTGCATATTAACAAATACATGTAAGAAAGACTGAAAGAATTACAGGAACGAAGTATACGGGCTTAACAAGAGCTTAAATATAAAATACAGGTGCTCTCAGAACCAGGTGTATCTCTGAACGGTTGGAAAGTTTAGAAATTCGAGAATACTTTGTGCCGAAACCCAATTGCCGAGAAACTAAGGTTCTGACTCTTGGTAACTACAACGCCACTTGCATAAAGAAGAGAGCCCAAGAGGGATAGCGAATCTCGTAACAAAACTCACTTATTCAGTACGATATTTTCACTAATTTCCCAGAGGAAAAACGAGAACGGATGATCGCCTATAGAGTATCCGAGATGAGGCCTACAAACCATACCTACGAAAAAATACGAAATATCAATTCTCACTCTTACCAAGCACATAAAATCATTCGACACCCTAAACGGAAGATCTCAATATAGGACGATCTCCACTCACATGAATACCTTCCGTTAAAATAAAAAGAGACATTCTATCCGAAAGTTTACATAGTCCCCTAACTCAAGTGTTGATAACCCAGTAAAATGATCTATTATGGGGCAGGGTTTGAGCTATTACTCACGTGTGGCTTTTCGATTGAGGATTGGTGTTTCTTTCCCCCACAAAAGTATATTCTTTCACACCTCTACTTCTCTCTCACGCCATAACAAGCTAATTTCACACAGAAGTTAACGCTATAACTTCGTATATAGTTCTGCAAATTTATCCTAACTCTACACTAACTCTAACCTCACAAGTAACCTAAGGTCTACTAACCTAGACGTAGGTGAGGATAATCTCACTTTAACCGTCACAATTAAACCTTATCCCTATTAGCTCTACTCTTAGAGAACTATTATTAGGACTTAACACTTTAATCTAACCTAACCTATATCTAACCTAACCTCAAACTAACTCTATCTTCGTGAGGTACTACCTCACCATCTAACTCGCATCTAACAGCTCTTCTTGAACGCTACACCTAAACCTAACCCTGTTGGACCAGTAAAAATCGTTGGTGTTCTAGGGATTGTCACCTATATCAGCTCCATTTCAACATTAAATTATTTATCTCCAGTTCTAATGCTAGCTTAATGGTGTTAATTTTCTTCACATACATCTCTTTATTATCTCTCCGCTAATCGCAAGATCAATTGTTATAAACAACGTTTTAAACTTATTTTCTCACTTCTGCTATCAACTTTTCTTATCCGAAGTTTCCACTTTGACTAAATATCAACTATAAATCTCACATCTGGATTATAATCTTTCTTTTTCTGAATCAATTTCTCTACTCCTCTCTGTAATCATTTCTGCCCGTATCTTAATCTACTAGATACCAAAACATTTAAATTTGGCTTATATACTTCATTATCTTTAAATTGGTACTGGACTTAACTGGTAGATGTTTTAGAACACTTATTTATCCTTGCTTCCCTCACATAAGCCCTCCACGCTTATACTAGTTAAACAACTTTCAATGCACGCCTTAAAGTTTCATGCAGGATTTTGAAATGCTGTAAAAATTACAACAGTTTGTTCCCACTATAGTGGAATTAAAGGCAAACTATATATATATATATAAATTAGAGTATATATACTAATATATAATATATATTAATTAAGTATATAATATAAATATATATTATTAATTATTAATATAATTATATTATTTATATATTAATATATATATTATATAATATATGATATATAATATTAATAATGGCATAATTTTAAATTTGGTGATCAGCAGAAAACTCACGTATTGATTGACTCTCAATGCAAGTCAGCGGAGTCACTGTAATATGGGTCGACTCCGTGATACGTCTAGAGATGACGCGATTAGATTGATATTCATATAATATACATATTATATAATATTATATTATTAATTAATATTATATATTAATATTATTAATATTTAATATAATATTAATATATATATATTAAATAAATATTATATATATAGTATATATAAGATATATTAATTTAAAATTAATTAAATAATATTATATATATATTATATTAATATATATAATATATATTATAATAATGTAGTATACTTAAGTTTCTTTCTCACTTAGCTCTAATTCGGGAATACTAAATTATATCAGTTTAAAATAAATTAATATTGAATTAGGAATCGAATTAGTACCCAAGATAACCGTAAGTAATCTAAATTTGATTCATAGAATATATATATATATATATAATTAATATATAATATAATAAATAATTAATAATAAAATAATTTAATTATAAATAATAATTATATATATAATATAATAATAATAATAATAATTAAATAATATATAATATTATAATAATATTATATATTAAATAAATATTTAATCAATATTAGAAAAAATGGTTGTCTTTTGGAGTTTTAGCATACAATATTATAATGTTTTATTCACTTAATAATATATATAATACGATTTTATGGTTTGATAAAACAGTTTTGTTTAATCCTTTTTTTTTGCACAACGGAAAAAAAGTGAATTTTCAAATATATTAATTATTTGTAAAGCTTTTTTATAGGATAACAAATGGAAAATATAAGGCGGGTTTGGAGGAGCAATGTCCTCCGATTTTTCGTCCTCCCTCTCAGGACGCCACACATGTTTATATTTTTTCTAGGGAAATCTTTTTATAAAAAAAATATAGAATTTGATTTCAGTAATTATCTTTTGAAAATATTTCGAGCCGGAAAAATTAAAGATTTTCTGATAATGGCAGTATCGCACGGTTCTCCTCCGAATAGAAGATTTGCCTAATATTATATATATATATATATATATTATATATATATATATATAATTTATATATATAGTATATAATAGTATATATAATAATATATATATATATATATTGTAGTAGTATTAGGTGCATTATATATATATATAATAGTATATATGATAGTATTTCTATATATATGTTTTATACTGTATTTGTTATATTATATAATATATTACTATATATTTATATAGTTACTTCCTTCCCGTTTCTTCCAAATTGGGGGAGGTGCTTGCAATATCATCGAAACAGAAAAGTAATGTAAAGAACATAGACGCAAAGTCCGAAAAAGAAAGCCACCCCCCCCCTTACCGTCCCTTTTATATTCTTAAGTCTTAAGTGAGAACTAGTCACAGTCAGAAAAATCAACCCTAGGGTCTTCACGAGACTACGACGGAACCCTCATCTGTGGTAATCTCGTTCATTTGCGGGGGTGTAATCCCTGGAACCAGGCCCAAACGATAACCCCCTCTACAAACCCCGTCCATTCACTCCTATTAGTGCATCCTTTCTACTCGTGCTCGGCAAAGTTGAGCGGAATAGATGCTATATGAGAGGTAACTTTGTTGCACGTTATCTTGTGCATCGGTATCAGCGTTTCTTTTTGACAGAGGACATCACGCATATGATAGCAGGAGCTTCGATAAAACGGTGGAAATTTTTTAGAAATTACTGAGATTTTGACAAAATACGACAAAAAAAATTTCGACAAAAAAAAATTTCAAATCATTTCCAGCGACATCCGAGTTATTTGTACCAAAAAAATTTAAGAAAGGAATCAAAGACATAATAGCATATCTACTTTTTTAAAGATAATAGTTAAAGAGTTTGCTTAATGTGAAATTTTTTGTCTTTTCCTTTTGCGAGTCATGTCTGGAGTAATTTTCAAGGAAGTATATTTTCAGATCGACAAGGATTCGTCCAAGGGGCTTAGATATTGAAAGAGGCGATTCTTGGATTTTTTGAATTGATCCACCTCTAGAGATGCCAAGGGTTTAGAATCAACTAATTTGGAAATTTTACAAAGTTTAACTAGTATACGCAAACGCGCAAAATCCTATCGAAGGATCCAGTAATCTATGCGTCAAGGGATTTACCACGTTTTCTCTCAAGCAAAACTAATTAATGAAATCCACCCCAAAAGACAAGAGCCACTAATCCACTGGGTAGGCCATAGACTATCAACCATGTAGTCTTAGATTCTCCTTGGTTTTGAAAAATTTCACTATGCATTTTTTAAATAGTCAATTGGAAACCATACATGTTGAACTCATCTTCAGCAAGTTCATAGACATTCTTAACATCAAAAAGGCCTCTTAAAATTAGGGAAGTTTGAGTAGCACTAGAAGTGGAAAGATTATGAGCTGTTATTTAATTAATGGAGAAAAATAATTGCTGCATTAAAAAAAGAATTCGTGGAGCACGATTGGGGATTCTAACTTGCGTCACAAAAGCCCAAATTTTTATTGTTAGTTTATATAAAGAGTTTCATCACAGTTATTCAATTAGATACCTTTATTGATGTGCTGAGCGAAGTTGAAATATAATTAGTAATATATTAGATAATTGTCAAGGACGCTAAAGTTATTATACTTAAAATTAGTGATAATTAATTAACGGGTACATTTTTGCTTTATTCAGGTAGGTTATTATTGTACGACAGCAATTGCAACAATGGATATTCCAATTATGCCGAAATATAACGAATACAGAATAATAAATAACTTTGAAGGTCACATTATTGTTTTTTCTGGTGCTTAGTCGAGGTTGGCGGTAAGTATTACATTTGATTCACAAAAAATTTTCTTTCTACGAATGAACTAAATATAGGCTTTCAATAAGACAATTGAAATATACTGCCTAATGATTATTAAAAATGATTTGGAAAGTAGAGTAATGTATGATACAGTATACGTGATTAGCTACATGCTGCATTATGTGTCCGAACCATTTTTAGTTTGATACTCTAGCATAGAACACAGGAGTTGATTAAGAAAGACCGTGGTGAAGGTGCACGATTGTCATCAATAAGAATTGAAACACTTAAAAACTAAAACTTCGGTGTCTGCAAAGATTAAAGGTTTGAGTAATATTATTTTGTACAAACGTCTAGGTAATATATACGAACATTTGTGGTGAAGGCAATGTCGTAAATGTAATCTGTTTCTCCAAAATGTAAAATTG
>JABUQX010078581.1:5000-30886 GCA_015478945.1 Trachelipus rathkii
AACTATCATCCATCTTTTCCATAATGACAAAACCATCTTAATACACATTCATATATTCTCTCATAAAATTTCCTGATACGAAACAACAATAATTCACCTAAAGAAAATTGATGAAGTGAGTAAAGAGATTGAAGTTTCCTGTAAGATCAAAGATTAAAAATATCACTAGTATTTAATAAGTATTTTTAATTATACATCTCGCTTCATTTTACACGTGAGAATATAACAAAGGTGGATCTGTCTTTGCTTTACGCTTCACGGTAAAATTGCTACTATTATATTTAGTTAAGAAACGTAAATCAAAGGTCAAGAACGAGTTTTAAACTTAAAACGTTAAATAACTATAGCTATTACATTTAAAGCTCCTTTCTGAAAGAAAATATACAAAAAATTAAAAAAATTAATATTAAAATTAAACAGTCGACACTCGACACTAATGATAAATAAAACGAAATCTTTTTCAACGATGACGTCACTCCATAAAATGAAATCCTTCTTCAACGTCGATGACGTCATTCCCTTTCCTGTAATTATAAAAATACATTGGATAGTTAGTAAATTTAATCATTCTCATTTACGCCTTTGTTCAAACTACACAACTTCCTAACAATTCATTCCTCATTTTATCAATTCTTCTCACACATAACACGCCCCTAAGATTATCCATCTGAACAGATTGCACCTTAGATCTATACGGCTTATTCCACACCATAATTTCACTGTCATACATTAACACCAATGACAACATTCCGTCATATAGAACCCTAGCTCACTAAAGACTTAGTCTCTCTGTATTTACAAAGGATGTAATTGCACCAGCCACCTTTCTACCATTTACAACTTTTCTAATGCACTGGGCATCACCTATTTCCTTTTCATCCAATACATAGCCTAAATATTTAAACTCAGATACATGTTGTAATTGCTCACCATCCAACATGATTTCACAACGCGGACTCCCTTCACCCAGTACCACCACCTTACTCTTATCTACATTTACTTTTAAATCCTTCCTTTTACACACCCTGCCAATCCTCTCAATCTTTCTTCAGTTCTTCACGCAAAACCAAATCATTAGAGACAACACATATGCAGAGACACAACACATCTCTGCCTCACTCCACTATTAATATTAAACCCTTCACTTTTCACTCCATTTATTCTTACACACGCTTTACTATCGACATACATACTTTTGATTCTATTCAAAAGCCTACCATGAACATCGTATTATTCGTATATCACTAACACCTGCAACAGAGCTTCCCTATTAATCCTGTCATAAACTTGCTGCATGTTCATGAAGCCTAAAAACAGTTTATTCTTCTTCTCTCATATAAATGTGAAGATCTGATTTACACATCTTCTACCACTTCTAATTGCACCATGTTCATCACCAATTAATCCGTCAATCTTTCGATGAACTCTCAACCAAATTATTAGCATATACTTCCCTACAACAGTTAAACAAATTCTCCTATAGTCCTTACAGTTCATCTTATATCCATTACCCTTATATAATTGTATTATTACTTCTCTCCTCCAATCCTTTGGAACTATACCTTCCACAAACGCTTTGTTACACAACTTCCATATTCGGTTAATCACAACCTCGCCTCCATTCTTGATTATTTTACAAGTAATTCCATCTATATATGTTGACAATTCTTCAACTTTCTCACTTTACCTATTATCTCCTCCTAATCAACTACCTCATCTCCAAAATACCTATTTCTTCTTATACCACCAATCCTACACACATTCACTATCATCTCTTCATTACTGTCAATGTTATGTAGATTTTGAAGTGACGGCTAAACATTTTCCTCTTCACGTTCACTTCATCAGCTATGAAAGCACCATCCTTATTCATTATTCAATGAAGATTCCCCTTACTCCCATTCTTAACCTTTAGTTCTTCTTTCCAGAAGAGCTTCCTATTATTCCCTTGTAAGTCCCCATTCATCCTCCTTTCAAGCTGTTCATCTACCTCCTTTTTCCTCCTTCGTATGCAACTTTTTTTCTTTCTTTTTTCCCCCTTAAATTTTCCATACACTTTTTTTCGAGACCTCTTCATTGGCTTTTATAACATTTAACCACGCCTCTTTTTTACTTTTAACCGTTTCCAGCACCTCTTCATTCCACCACTCACTGTTAACTTTCCCACTTCCTACTATAGCTCAACCACATATTTCTCTTGCACTACTAACAAAGGCTCCTTTCATTTGCGTCCAGATTTGTTCAGGTTCATCTTGTTCACATTCAACTGATGTATTTTCAAGTGCTCTCACATACTTTCCCTTATAACCTTGTTCACTTAACTCTTCACTCCTAATTCTCCCCATTTCCATCCTTATCTCACCCAACTCCTCACTGATTTAACACCCATTACATACTTCAGAATCCCCTTCTTCACCAACTCAAAATCAATCGTACTTTTTACTTCTATGCCATCTCTACCTACACCAACTCTAGTTAGTATACTTATGATCACTCTTGTGCTCGAATAATCTAATACTTACACGCATACCTCTCTCCTCACAGAAATCAATCCCTTTCTTACCATTCTCATTTTCTCCTGCAATCCCAAAGGCACCTATTATACCATTCATCCCTTTTACGATCACGTATCCAACCATTCAGGTAGTCCAACACAACCAATCTGTTACCCCTATTCACCCCGCCCAAAACATCTCACACACTCCTCAGCTTCACCCTCAGATTTACCATATGTTGCAACCACAACCTTGACCTTCTCAAACTTAAATTTAACAATGAGTATTCTAGTACTCACACAAACAAAATCTACCATGCTCTGTGCGACAAGTCACTCATCAGAATTTCAATTGCTCCTCTCCCCACCTCATTCCTATCCACACTCCAGCACACACATATTTCACCCCACAACACTCGTCTTCATAGCTTCCTTATATCATTGTTTCAGTCACAACAAGCAAGTCAAATTTATCCTTTTATAAATACATCCACCACCCCTCTCCTTTTCTGCATGTACCCAAACGATTCATACAATTTCGTCGAAAGATACAAGGACGCTTACGGTAGTCACGACCAGGTCCAAGGCATGCACGAGCATTGATAGCGAAAAGATAGGTGGAAGTGGGTCGCCAATCCAACTACAACTGTCGTGCACTGTGGAAATACTTTCTAAGCACACACACATAGGGATATGTGGAAACAAAATTGTTGTCTGTAATAATAGTTGTGTTTTTATGGTCTGTGGGTGAGTGATAACAGAAAGTTTGTTCCAGTGTAAGAAGAATGTGGATGTGAACGCAAGAGGGGCGAACCATTGAGCATTGGTGTCATGGGTTGTACCCTTCACCACAAATGCCCAATGGGAGGTAATCTGAAAGCCTCTCATTCTCTCTCTCTCTACTTCCTCTCCCATATATATATATATATTATATATATATATTAATATAATTTATTATATATAATACATTATCATACTATTAATAATATATATATATATATATAATCATTACATTATCACCATTACTCACGATCACAGCCCGATTCAAGGATGAGGTATAATAATAATGATAAAACTAAAAACTCATAAAATACTTATCTAACGCAAATTTCACAGGTTAGCACAGCCGCTGATTTTAAGGTGAGAGAATTAATTTGGCTGAAAATACAGATGGAAGAGAATTCCACAGAACAGCGGTGACTGGAAAGAAGCAAGCACCACAGGGAACAAACCTGGGGCTGCCAATGTTTATATAAAAACTCATTTACAGACAATGCATCCCTCGTGAAGCGAGGGAGTCGAAAAGACGGTGGTATAAAAGAGGTCATTTCACTCAAGTTCTGGTTTCTAAAGTACCATTTAGGTAAGAGACAAACCACAAGCGTCAAGTCTCAAATATAAAGGATCAAGTGAATTGGAAAGTACCGAACAATTTATAAGTCTTTTGGCCTTTGCCTCGACCCTGTCCAAAAGACAGGTGAAGCCAGAGCCTCCCCAGATATGAGAGCAGTAATTCATACAGGGCGGAAGAGACCCTTGTATAGTTGGAATAATTTAGAAGAATAAAAATAAACTCCCACCTAAGCAGAACTCCTAGGTTCTTTGAGGCAGCAATATCAACAGTTGAGATGTGAGATTTCTAAGATATTTATTGCTTATATTAAGGCCAAGGATGCTCATATTGTCAACAAGAGAGACGGGAGAACCATCTGAAGAAACTGAAAAACTAGAACGTATTCTTGAGTTGGAGACATGTAGAAGTTGAGATTCTTACATGTTAGCAAAAATAGAATCGAAAAGTTTAAGAAGAGAAGCAACTCTAAATTCAAAAGTAGAAACAGATTTGAAATGAGTAGAAGAATGAAGTGATGAGTCATTGGCATACGAATGGCTAGAGTTAGGAGAGTAGCTGAGATCCTTAATGAAAAGAGAAATAGAGTAGAAGTTGAGATAATCCTGAAGATCACCATTGTCCACAGGGAAGGAAAAAGAAGTCACCCCATCAACAGAAGTCTGCATGGAACGATTTGAATGAAAGCTAGACACGAGTAAGTAATGAGAAGGAAGAAACCCAAAGAGAGAGAGCTTGGAGAGTAGCGATGTATGCCACAATAAGGTAAAATGTCTTGGACATGTCAAGCTCGTACTCACGCAAGACTCCACATAGTCCCTAATTGAAGAAGACAATAAATCTGCAAGATAAGAAAGTATATATCCGGTAGATCTCGATTGGTGAAATTCAAACTGATGATCGAAAAGAGGGAAAAGGGTTCTAGTTGAGAATGGTTTCAAAGATCTTAGACAGAATGCAAGTGAGAGCTAAATGCAGAGAGGCTTCTTTTCTTTTGAGTTGGCTGAACATATGTACGCTTCCAACACTGAGGAAAGTAATAGTATTGAGACGCAGAGAGTATATTCGAAAGAATGTCGGCACCATCTCAGAAGCACACTCATTCAAAACTCTGGAAGGGATGCCATCCGGGGCCTTTGGCCTTCCTAAAGTTCATAGATCTCAGGATCCGATCAAATGTAATCATAGGTAATAACGTGGAATACCTGAAAGAATGAGCAGTTGGATGGTTGCTAGATTCGGTCAGGGTTTAATTAGTTAATATTTTTAGTAAGAATTTTAGCTACAGATCCATAAGGGCAAACAAGTATAGGAAAGGCAGATATACATAGCTGTTATAGATGTTTTTGGCAAGACTTTCTTTTAAAGAAATTACGCTATGCTTGTCGAAAACTATCCCTCCAACGATTCCGAGTAGAACGAAAGAGTGATTGGAGTAACAAGAATTTTTCCACTCCTGATATGCACTGACTTTAGCCAAAATGGTAAAAGAACAAATACGATTGAATCAAGGATTTTGAAGAAAGATTTAGACGAGCTTACTATGCCATCAGCGATTAGTTTGCAACCTTTTCGGTAGAAACTGACGTCTTCAAAGGTTAAACAATCACTCCAGGGATAGTTAGATTAGAAGCAACGAAAAGCCATCCCTTTAATCAGCTGGATTAAAGTGCGGGAAGATAAGATACGCTTAGTGCAGGATTGAGATGTTGGAAAGAATGCATTGAAATTAAAAATAATACATTAAAATAAGGTTGCGGTCAGATTTACCAATAACAGCGAAGATGACGCATTTAACAAGTGAAGGATTAGTGGTGAAACAGAGGTCAAGGATGTTCAAGAATTGGTTGGGACGATTCGGAATATTTGCTGAATTCCAAATATGTGTGTAGAATGCTAAATGATTCAGCCTGCTCTCCCTCTTGGCTAGAAAACTTTAACCACTCAGTGTTGGCTACACTGAAATCCCTTAAATAGAGGACCTCATTATTTGAATGACAAGATGTAATAATAAGAGAATCACGAGATTACTATAGTGTTAGGAAGGGAGATTTTAACCCATAGGAAATCTATTCCATTGAGATTGAGAACAGTAAGAGAAGCGCGAGATTACTGTAGTAGTAGGAAGAGAGATTTTAAACCATACAGCACGAAGCAAAGAAATTAGAGATTATCAAGACTTGTTATAGGAATGTTAATATTTATGTAAACATAATTCCATCAGCCATTCAGACGGAAATTATGGAATATGTTAAATTGCATATAGTAAAAGAGTTAGGAACCTGTTATGTTAGAAGAATTTTATTTTTATCAGTTCGTTAGAAAATGATGTTAATAGTAAATTCCAATGATAAAACTGATTTTAAAAAAATAATAATAGAAAGTTAAATTACAATAATTTCAAAAATTGAGCCTGCGAGTCGTCGCCGAAAAATGTGAGTCCTTATGTTGTCGATTTTAACAATAAAAAATACCCCCCTATATATATACATTATATATATATATATTCTAATACAAATTAGCTACTATTATAATCCATATATATATTATATATATATATAATATATATATATATTATATATATAGGCAGTAATCACACAAGCTTTGGATCGTGACTGGAGGAATGCAATTGGATAACAAAAGGGGTTTGCGATTGCCATAAAGGAAGGACAATTTTGTAAAGGTAAGCCATATATATAAATATATATATAATATATATATATATATATATATTATATATATATATATATATTATATAATATATAATATATATATATATATTTATATATATATATATACTATCCCATATATATATTAATATATTATATATATATATATGTTACAAAGCTGACAAATCGGGAGATTAATGTAATCATGACCAATGTGATGATTAAACTTTACAAGACCCAATTCTTTTAAGTGATCAAGCAGTGTACAAAAAATTTTGGAAGACGGAACTTTTAAACAAGGAATCGGTTTAGTTGCCGTATTTAAAGTTAACGAGAAAACAGATTCGCAATCGGAGTAGATTTGAAAGGCTTTTTATCTGATTTTCAGAATCAGACTCAATAATTTGTAATTTTACTGGACGTCGGTCCCTTCATTTATTATTTTTGCGATTTGTCTTTTCACACGGAGAGAGAGAGAGAGAGAGAGAGAGAGAGAGAGAGAGAGAGAGAGAGAGAGAGAGAGAGAGAGGAGAGAGAGAGAGAGGAGAGAGAGAGAGAGAGAGAGATTTACTTTGAACTTTGACAATTTACTTTGATATTTACTTTTAATAGATACAAAAATAATTATAAACTTTACAAATTATATGAGATGGATCATGGCCTGTTAAAATCATAAAGTAACAAATAATATTTTAGTTTTTTGTACCTTTCACTATTAGCCTATGTGGAGATGACGTGTAGGCACGAACTCTCTTCGAAGGAGATGTATGGGAGAGTTCGATGGATGGAGAGTGGTTTGGCAAGAGGTCGGTAAGAGTAGAGAGTTGATAAGATGAAAATCCTCAGACTCCACTCTTTCAAGAAGAGCTGTGTGAGTGTTAACATCTCCAGTTGTATAACGCATACTCCATACAATGCGAATGAGCCATCCCGATAAGAGCATGTAATTATGGTGGTGTGGAAAAATTCTGAAGACGTATCAGAACATTAACAAAATTTTGTATCAACGTTATTTTTAGATTAACATTTCTTAAAGTAATGTATTTATCAAGTTCGTTCCTAACCTCTTAAGACTTAAGCAATAGTATAAGAAAAGAGATTTGATAATTAATTGCGTGATGTGAAATTTCCGCAGTTTTAAATCGTCGTATATTGATTATCTAAATTTTTATTCTATTTTACTTTGTTAAAACGTAATAATATAACAGTTAATTGAGCGTGGCTAACATAAACAACATCAGAGTCGTAATCAGAATCGAGTGAACGTAAATAGTTGGATCCCGGGACTTCGGAACTGAAATCTGAATTGGAAATCCAGTTTAGTCGGAATTGCTAACGGAACTGGAGTCGGATTATGTTATTTTCAACAGTACTGGATCATACAAACTGTTTTCGTTTTTGTCAAAATTGTTTTCCGAAAGCTACAGCATTTGTTAAATCAAAAACTAAAGTTTGTCTCATCGTGTAGAAAATAACCTTCAAAACTTGAGAACAGATCTTAATTTGATAAGAATTGTATTTGATCTGTCATTCAGGGCCTTTCCCTTTAAGCCTTCTCATATTAAGGTGCGTTAAAAGTAAGCAAATTTTGCTTTTTATTCAAGAATAATTTATATGAAGCTTTTTGGAAAAATAAGAATTAATATCGAACTATTCTTACACTGCAGCAAATATAGTATTCACATTCAATGACAGTTCAGTTACGTTACCAACTATTATTTTTTAATTTTCGTTTTCAAAGTAACAATAAAGATTCAAACAATTCTATTGTTTAATTACCACTCACAAACAGGAGTACGGAGGCGGAGCCCTTTTAGACATATGTTCGTGTGGTATGCATTTGAACCTTCAATATTATATATGTTGATAAAAATAATAATAACCCTTATTAATCCAAACACCTCACCCCAATTTCAATGAAACTTACTTTCCGATTTTCATGAAACTTGTATGAAATGTTTAAAATAAGTTGAAAGGAAAGAAAAACGTTAAAAAGCCTCGGGAAATTACCCTGAAAAAAGTCATGAAGTCTTCAAATTTCATATTTAAAGAATGTAAAACTACTATTACTGTTATATGCTTCTTTATTTAAACTTTTTAACAAGTTTATCATGGTGTCGAAGCAATATTTAATTATTTTACCAGCACTCACAAGTCGGGGGGATACGGGGGGCGGAGCACCTTTTAGAAAAATGATTGTCTGCCATGCATTTGTATCGTGAGTTCCGATGGATTTTATTAACTTTTTCTTAATTAAAAATAATTCTGCTTAAAAAATTTGAAATTTGAATATTTTTGAATCTTCAGTAAGATTTTCATTGAAATCGGCGAGAGGCGCTAGGATTAATAGGTCCATAAAATAATCTAATAATAATAATAATTGTCAAACTTGCGTTAACGAAATTCCCTAATTGGCAACGATGAACAGGAAATTCGCCGAGTTTGTCTCAATAAATTCTTTAGTTCTCTTTTAGAGTCACACGTTTATGATGTTTTCTTATATTTAATTCTTTTTTTATTTATTTTTTTATTTATTTTATAAATTATTATTTACATTGTTCTTTAATATATAAGAAAGAATAAATTAAGTTTCGCCCCATTTTAATAGAGGATGAAATAAAGAAGAAAATTTCGTCTTGCAAAAGTGGTGCTAGATGGACTTGTATCTTTAGCATAGAAAGTAAATAACTATTATATTGTATTATTAAAGTAATTTTATTTTCGAATAAATATTAATTAAAATATTAACTAATAATAACTTTAAAAATTTCGTTAGCTAATAATGTGTCGGCAAATATTTTTAAATATTTTTATCAGATGTATGATAAATATTTGTGATATGTGCGTTATTGTAAAATTGCTATTTCATATGAGACAATGTAAAAAAAAAAAAAAAAAAAAAAAAAAAAAAACAAAAAAAAAAAAAAAGAATAAAATAAATTAAATTGCAATTTTAATAATTACTTTAAAAGACAGCTCAAATATTTTTGTACGAACTGTAATAAAGATAATAATGTGACCAGCATGCAAAAAAAAAAAAAAAAAAAATTAGAAAAATTTGAACTCAATGTCATTTTCGTTTGTCAGCCCATTAAAATCGTCTAAAATAAACGATCTACTTTTGTAGACTAAACTATAGCAAATCGAGATGACTTTCACAAGATAAACCAGAAAAAGAATCCAGAAACAGCTTCATATAACCAATAAGGCGTATTTCTTGGGGTTTCTGGTGTGAGGATTAATCAATATATATCTATTATTCCATTTAATACATCTGGTTATTTTATAAATAATTGATTTTATTAATTTTAAATCTTTTTTTTATCACTTTCTTTTATTATTTCAGATTAAAAGAAAATTTTTATTTGCTGAGGTATATTTATATATATATTAGTATATATTATATATATATATATAATATATATATATATATATATTATATATATAATATATATATATATATTATATATATATATATATATAATATTATTATATATAGTATATATCGATACATATGGATAGATATGGATAGATATCATTTTATCGATATATGCGATATCAATGTCTTTATCCAACGGTATATGGCTCGCATATATCATATATATATATATTATATATATATATATATATATATATATTATATATATATATATATATAGTATATATATATATATTATATATATATATTATATAATATTTTTATCATTTTATAAGTTTAACCCTTTCACTAAATTCTTTGCATAAAAATATCAGTCCGAAGTCATTGTAAGATCTGGCAACCAACGCAAAGAAATCGAATCTGTCAGTCTATGTAAAATTTTGTATATATAGTATTTATATATATATATTATATATTATATCTATATAATATTATATATATATATATATATATTATATATATATATATATTAGTATATATATATATATATATATTATATATATTATTATAATAGTATATATACATTATATATATAATATATATATATATATATATATATATATATATATATATATATATAATATATTATTATATATATATATATATATATATATATATATGAGAGAGAGAGTGTTTAACCCCAGTAGGTTTACTTTAGGTTAGGTGGAGGTTAGGTTAAGGATAAGGTAAGGTTAGGTTAGGCTAGGTTTGGTTGTTAGGTTACGTTTGTGCTAAGTTATGTTAACTTATTTTACGTTAGGTTATTAACTGTTAAGTGAATAACATCTTCCTTCTTTAAACAATTGTAGTCTTTCCCCTCATCTGTTATAATTGTTTGTTTTTTTCCTTATGTATGTCTCTATTACTTGCATTAATCATTTACTACTGCTTGGCTCATTACTGGGTAGCTTAAAAAACATTTACGGCTTATCCCATTTATATACCTCCTATGAACTATCGACTTCACCGTCTTCCTACTTTTATATTTTCGGTTAACTCAAACAACTGTATTTCATGGGAAACTTAACTCTACACTATTGATTTTATTATTATAGCAATATTATGCTTGTTCTTTTATAATGTAATTTTACTGTTTATATGCTGACGTATTACTATACTAGTATTTAATCTTTATGCAGTTTTTAATGCAGCTATCACACAGTTTTTTAGATACAGGTGTCACTTAATCTAAACGCTGACCAAAAGACACGCATCTGGCAACCAAAGACCAGTATCTCTTCTTCAGAGCGCTTTACAAAAAAAGTTTAAATTTTATGCAAAATTAACTTAAACTCAACATAACCTTTACTTACTAACGTATATATAATGTAATTTATTATTTATATTTATAATTTACTTCACCTTGCATTGTTAAAGAAAAAAACACGCATCTGGCACCAAGAGCAACTTTCTACACTTTATTCGATTACGTAGATTTATAAAAAAAATGAATTGAGCTTAACTGCATGCAGATAACCGATATGTGTCATATTTTTTATTGTATCGTATGTAAAAAAAAAACTCATTTTACAAAAATTTTTACATTTATTTCTTCTATTTATTTATGTAAATTTTGTTTATAAAATCGAATCGTTGAAAATCGCACAAAATTATCGATTATATCGAAAAATATTAATGAAATCGATATATCGAAGATTGGAAAAAACTTCAATAACGCCTGAAATTGAGCGTAAAAAGCTTATAATAATAATAATTATTATAAATTATAATTAATTATTATATTAATTATTACTTTTTTTTCCTTTTCTCGCATTAAAATGTTCGCTGAATTCAAAAATGTATTCAGTTTTTATGTAGCTATCGTAGTTTTTTTTAGATACAGGTTGTCACATATATCTATAACGCTGGCGTCGTTTTTTTTTTAATAAGCAAGTGAAATAATTATAATATAAAATATTACATTATATATACGTAAGTAGGGTTATGTTTAGTTTAGTTAATTTACATAAATTTAAACTTTTTTTTTTTTTTTAAATATTTTTAAAGTGTGAAGATGCTTTATTACACAGTATAAATATTCTACTATGTTTTTATTTCTATTGTTTCAATTTGACTTTACGCATTTTTACTTCAGTTTTATGAAATGTGTTCGAATTCATGCAATCGATATGTATATGGAGGTGCGAGGCAGATTAACCGCTACATGATCAAAAATATTTAAGAAATGATATAATAAGCTACTAAAGCAATATATATATATATATATATATATCTATATTATATATATATATATATATTTATATATATATTATATATATTATATATATAAATATATATATATATATATATATATACTATATATCTATATATATATATTATATATAATATATATATATGATATATATATATATAATTTATATATATTATTATAATATAATATATATATATATATATATATAATATATACTATATCCTCATATATATATATATATATATAAATATATATATATATAAAAAAAAAAAAAAAAAAAAAAAAAAAAAAACAAAAAAAAAAAAAAAAAAAAAAAAAAAATATATATTATAATATATATATATAATATATATATATATATATATATATATATATATTATATATAGTATAATATATATATAATTATATATATATATTTATTATAATATATATATAATATAAAGAACAGTCCAAAGCAATCTAGGTTAGGCATATCGTTTAGGGCAACGTAAGATCCATCTAGGCTTTTTAGGTTTTATGCCTAACGGCATGACGATCCATATTAGGTTTAGGCCTGTTTTTAGGACGGCCAACTATTCGGGTTAGTGATTAGGTTGCTAAAGTAATAACACATAATAAATCCTTGTTGTTTTACTACCAAATCTTATCATACACCTGAATTAGGAAGGACGCTAAACGCTCACGAGACTTAATATATTTGGTAACTAACTTAGATGGACCCTACGATGGCAGTAAATTTGACGCTAACCTAGTATGGTTTGTTATATATATTATTATCTATATATATATATATATCTATATAATATTATTAGTATAATATAGTATATATATATATATATATATTATTATATATATATATTATATATAATATATATATTAGGTAAATTTTACTTTTCGGCAGCACTAATTTTTTTTAAAATTCCATTTTCGATATTTGTTGGGTTCGATTAAATCGAAATCGATACTTCGTAATATAGATACATGGAATCGATATTTTGGTAATAGTATAGTATATATATATATATATATATATTATATATATATATATATTTAATATATATATAATATATATATAATATATATTATATATATATATATAAATGATTACAGCTACCTTCTAAGGTACCTAAGAAACAAGTAACGCTAACTTGGTAGAGTGGCAAGTAGCCCTACACCTTTATTGACTCCACCTGTGCCCGTAAGAATTAGCTCTAACCTTTATTAATTTTCACTGTGCCATAAAAACAGTAGCCTCACTTTTTACTGATCCAACTGTGCGTAAAACTAGCCTAACCTGTACTTAATGCCATCTGTTGCGCGTAAAAGTAGCTCTAACCTTTACTGTTACTAATCTGTGTCTACCTAACAAAACTTTATCCTAACCTAGACTTAATAGCCAACAAGTCACCCCTAGCGCAATATGGATTTATATATATATATATAATATATATATATATTATACTATATATATATAATATATTTATATATAATATATATATATATATATATATAATATATATATATATCTATATATATAGTTAAAAAGTACTCACAATTCATAGATAGAGTTGCGAAAAATAACTTTCCAAATTGTTAAGCTAAAGCTCGTAAACTCCAATTGGTAAAGGCATGATATAAATATATTTACACATTCATCTTCTAAACTTTAGCGGCACACGTAGATACTGTATAAGTACAACAATAGAAAGTTTTAACCGTCACTGACAACGAGGTTTTGCAAGCACTCCTATATTGTCATATTTATTAAAAATAATCGATTTGTAGTCATACCAAGAACGATGTTTTGGCTACATTTCTATGTGGTCATATTTTTGGATTTCCCTACATTTGTATATTGTCATCTTTATTACAAATAAGTAATCGATTTAGTATTAAAATATCATATATTGTTCGTTCCTATAAAATATAGAAATGGACTTAGTTTATTTTTGGTGCTGCCGCAAAGTAAAAATAAAGCCTCTTTATATATAAAAATAATAATATAGTAGTATATATATATATATATATATATATATATATATATATATAATATATTATATTATATATATATATATAGTATAAAAGTTTGGTTTTACTTTACATAAAATTTAAATAAATTTAAGACGTTTTTTTTTTAAATATTTTTTATAGGTGTGAAGTCTTTTATTAAAAAAAGTTCCGTTGAAAATATATCAAATATTTATTCAAATTTTTTTCCGAAATGACTTCACATTATTTATTTTTTCAAATGATTATGATAACTTTCGTAGAGCAGCCGCACGTTCTAAGACTTTTACACACACATATATATACTATATAATATATATATATATATATATATATATATATATATATATATATATATATATATTATGTATATAGATAAATAATATATATTTTATATATATATATATATATATATATATATGGTATTATATAGCAGTTTCAAATCACCTTTCGTGCGTTTGTCTGTATACACAAAGAGAGTCGCTTTGTAGGTCCTACATGAGTCAATATATAGGCTTTGAGTTGCCAATCTATATATATATATTATATATATATATAATTATTATATATATATATATATATATATATATATATATATATTTTTTACATATATATTATATTAAAATTATTTATATAAAAAAATATTATATATATATATAAATATATATTTTTAAATATATATATATATATATATATATATAAACTTTGTTGACAGAGGTAGAATAACTTTCTTACTTTAATTAAATGACTTTTTGTATTGAATTTGTTAGTCTATATTTCGATTTCATACGTGAAAGAAGTGAATTTTAAGGATGTCCCTATTATTTAAAAAGATTAATTTAAAATTTTTTCCGTAAGATTCATTATATATATATATATATATATATATTATAATATTATATATATATATATATATATATATATATATATATAATATATATATATTATATATATATATATATATATATATATATATTATATAATATATGCAAACTTTGTACGCGCTTAGGTTTCCTTGTTCTGCAACCTGAAATCATTAGGGTTAAGGTTTCATTTGCTCTGCAACATGTACGTCTAGGTTAGGGTCTGAACATGGCTTTGGCAACTGTGTAATCCGTCTAGGTTATAGGTTCATTTCTCTGACGTTTATCAATCTAAGGTTAGGGTTTGGCTGTCCCTTTTAAAGTTTAGGTTATGATAAGGTGGGGTTAGGAGCAACAGATTTTAAATTATATATATATATATATATATATATATATAATATAGTATTATAATATATAGTATATATATATATATATATATATAATATATATATTATATATATATATATATATATATATATAATATATAATGATTCTATCCAAGTAACGTTCATATGAATGGTTGGTACAACGCCATGACAGGAATAAGAAAATAAGAAAAAGGAAAATTAGTACTGTATTATAATATCCAATTTTCTACATGAAAAATGCATGATGTGTATGAAGAAAAGGATAACAAAAACAAAATACGGGTAGCCATTTTGAAACATAGCCGCCATTTTGGATTCTAACAAATTTGGCCAATGCCTCCCCATCTTATTTTCATTGTCTGACCCATAACCTACATTCATACCATAGGGCATATTCTTATCACAATTTGCAGTTTTCTTATATACAAGCTCCCATTATTGTGAATAATTATCACAATGAATTTTAACTTCGAATTTTGTTTAATAATAGCCTAGTAAATTTTAATAACAACTGAACGAGGGTTCTTGAAAAAATTCGTTCAGTTTAAAAAAAAAAATGGAATGAACGTTTTAAATCTTGCTCTTTAAAAGTCGTAACTCCACATTACGGTTATTTTTTTCGCAGCTTCCCCGTTCTACGCATAGGCATAATATAGGGAAGATGCTCGTTTCCCCAAAGTTCCATTCAGAATGGTGATTTAAGTCGATTGTTGGAACTTTTCCGCTAGCGATGTGGAAACATCGATGTGTGGGATAGAGACCTGGGTTAGAATGATTCATGTATCTTCTGTCAGAATTATTAATTGTTTTTTTTTGGATTCAGAAGAAATAGAATCATACATAAATTAATTTTATATAAACTTTATATATTAAACCTACAGGAATATGAACATTTGGTCCAAGGGATTAAATGCATAGGAGTAGCTCCATGGGGATATGTGAAGCATAATGAGTCGTTGGTAAATCAAGATTTAAATGATTTTTCGAAAGTAAAGTAAGCACTTGTTTGTTTATATTTAACTGCTTGATTTTATTATATAACATAGCATAACATGACTTAATAAAAATTTAAGATTTAAACTATGTAACTACTTTTTTATATTTTATTTTTTATTTTATTAGCCCTATTCAAATTTCTAATACAAATTTTTTTAAAATACATTTTATCTACAGATACAAAATGGAGGAGAATGTCGATGAACATCAAAACATATGCCTAAATGGGAATCATACCCATTTTCTATTGGTGGACAATGGTATTCGAAACCGATATTCTGGGGCTCATATTTTTAGGTAATGGGACATGTTCAATATTAATTTTCTTTAAGAGATTGTTGATATTTTAAAATATACTCACGGTACAGCTGCTAATACACTGGTGAATCATTCACAGTTCACCTTTAAGCCCTGAGGTATTTTAGTGTATTCAGTATTTCTTTGGATCAAAACTATAAAAGTTGTATTGCTACACTACGTATCTCATTGTATTATATATTTACGTTGCATTTACAAATAATACTCTACGTTAAAACTGAAGATGTATCCTACGTACCTCATTGTATTATGAGTCATGGAGAGTAAAAATATTTACATTAGTTAATAAATAGATCGATGGAAAACACATTTCCTATTTTCCTTTTCATAATTTTATAATAATTTAAAATCACAGCTTGAAAACATTAAATTTTCTTTAAATTGAAAAGATATTTTCTCAAAAATTTGCAAACTTTCTAAATTAAGAAATTTATTTTATTAAATATATATATATTTTTTAATAATTACCCATTTATTTCATCAGAACGAAACTCTTGCAAGCAATACAAGAATCAGAGCCTGTAGGTCTTGGTATTCCTGTGCTCAAGATTCATAAAATCTTAAAATGTGTTACAAAGAAGTTAAATAGGTAAAAGAGAATTAGATATAGTTTGCCATTTCTAGCATAATAATTAAACATTTCAAAACTTTTTATCTCTTTAACATGTAATGTAGCTACTGGATTGCTAGGCCTGTCATTACTATCGTATTTGTCTTAAATTTAATAATGTCTAGAGATTCAATTTGTAATTGTCCTTTATAATTAGAATATTGTAAATGAAAGACCTAAAAACAATGAAATAATAAAAAGTGGATTGTATCACCTTGTTTCAAAGTCAAAGATTCATTCTTGAAAGAATTTTTTTGCGTGGTTTTACACATCATTGAGTAAACTATCATAAGATATAATTTACAATGTAATTTACCTTTTAGTATACATTATACAGTGTAACCATAAACTTTTAAATTCGCTTATAAACATCATATCCTGAGGACTTGCAAGGGTGAGGGAAATATCATTCTTTTCGGATCAGTCCACCTATAAATTTTCAGGAATGTGACAGGTTTTTCGACTCCCTTTTTCGTGTTTTTTAAAATGGATGTTTTATTTCTTCTTTTTCTGGGTTTTTAAATTTCCTAAGACGGAATCTCACCTGACCTCATACGGTGCTTGTCATCATCTCGATCTCATCCAATATAAATATCATTTGGAAATAGTATTATAAAATAGTATGGATATAGCAAAATTTATATCCACCTTATTAGAGAGTAAAACATAACATTTCTTAATAGTAATACATTATCTCCGATAAATTATACATTAAAATCCTATATCTTAATAATATACCAAATAAACACAAAACACCATATGTAGATACAGACGAAACACAAAAATATTAAATTTACAAATAACGCACAGATATCTTAACCAAAACATGATATTTTATTTTTTTATTTTAGTCAAATATAATCTATTTTAATAAGTCCTACACACCACCACACTGACACACAGGTCAAGAGCCCTCCTCTTCAAGAGAGAAGAGCTGCAGTAGAAATATAAAGGAGATGGCACAGAGAAAAACAGCAAAAAATCAAAATTCCACAAGACCTATAGGCCAGGTCGTCCTCAGGTGAGGTACAAAAGACGTGAGGGAAATATTAAAATATGAGATTGAAGATTAAAGTTCGTGGCTAAAATGAAGAAGAAGGCAGGAGAAATTTTTTGTGGCTCAGACTAGAATAAGAAGTACGAGCTGGTAAGAAAGAGGCACCAAACAAACAAGTCTGGGTTCATACTCTTATGAACTAACTGGTGTATAAAATGCCTGAGAGAGAGCATGCCGGCCACCTCCTTTATCTATATCGAAGGGCGAACCGGTGCTTATAGGGAGAAGCGTAACGGCCAACTCTCCTGAGCATAACAAACACCGCTGTACAGTACATAGGAGAAAGAGTAAATAGTGCCCACAGAAAATCACGTCGTAGTAGATGAACAGAGTCTCAATGATAGTTTTTGTATAACGCTAGGAGAGCGGAGAGTAATTATTCAGTGCTCTTATATATAGTATAACTATTTTAGGGGAATACCCTTTATTATATCTCTAGGTAATGGTTATGAGTTAGCTATAATATAGTTCATGAAAATTTAGAAAGTAATCCAATGATATATACTATACTTATATATATATATATAATATATTAAAAATGATGTTCCTAAATGTTCTGTCTATGCTAGTCTTCGTTACATAGTAATATGACTCATTTTGGTAGTATTGACTTGTTTTAAATGAAAAACATAATAATGGGGAATTAGATTTACAAATAATAATGTATTATATACCTAAAAAAAATAATAAAAATTTTTTATTATTAAAGATGTGTAGATTGTATTAATAAGAATATCACTATATATTTATATATATATATATATGTATATTTTATAATATGATTATACAAGATACAGTATAACAAATATAGAATAAGATATATTGATTGAGTGGACATCAGGAGAAATTATTGAACAAATGTAAAAAAATACATATATATAATATTTTAATAAGGTTAGTTAATAAATATAATATATATATTACATTAAGAAATGTATACCATATTAATATAATATATATATTATATATATATATATATATATATGTCTTATCCCTATCTCTCCGCTTTTCTCTCTGAGAAGTACCCATAATTGAACAATGCCAGTAATCTCTTTCTACCACTTTACAGTTTATCCCTTGCGCATATTAAATAGATATTGTGTTATCTTTGAACGTAGCCTGTCTTCTATCTGGTTTCTCTCATCATCACTATTTCTATTTCTCCCTGCTTCTCTGTCTTAGTCTAGTATTAGGTATTCTGCCAAGAGTGCCTTGAGTGTGTGTCTCTGTTCTGTAGGTTCTCTCTCTCTCTTACTCTATATTCCATATCTCTCTTACTCCTATCTCTCATCTATCTTCTCTCTCTCTCATCTCTCTCTCATCTCTATCTCTTCCACTTCCTCTCTTATCTCTTATCTCTATCTCTATCTCTTCATATCGTCTATTCTTTACTCATCTTATCTCATCTCTCTCTCATCCTCTCCCCTCTTATATCTATATCTCTTCTCTACCTCTCTCTTCCTATATTAATCTCTCCATCATCTCTATCTATCTCTCTCTCTTCCACTACTATCTTAGTCTATTGATTTTATCAATCTTATATAGTATTATCTATATATCTATATAACTCCTCAATGTCTACCCAATTCTCTCTCTTTACTCTACTATCTGGGGCTTATGTCCGGTACACCTAGTATAAATTTATAAAGGATCATAATCTAAGAATTTCTACTCACATAAGACTCTCTGCGTACTAACTCGATATAAGCATAATCTTGTTACACTAAGCCTTTGAATCGTCCTTGTATTCTGAACGAAATAACTAGTGTTCCTATATTCTATTTATTTTTGTCATCTTTCTAAGGCACTCTTGAGGTGAGTTCCCCTGCACCTAACGTATCTCAATTCTTACTCTTAATCCACCTAAGTTTACAAAATTTAGCGTTGCCAAGGGAGAAGAGAGCCTGTATAAAAAGAACGCGGAGTGAGCCATACAACTTGACACTTACCCTCTCGTCGAGTCCTCATCAACATTTTGCGTGCATCTACTCTCTCATAATGTTGTTAAACTTTATAAATTATCATTATTGTCAGGCGTACTTTTAAGTATAATTGCCATAATTCTTTTGAAACACAATGAATATAAATACTTAAATCGTGCATAGTTATTAATCAATGTATTAATTTCTTTAGAATATATATTAAAGTCACATTTTTATAAAGACTAATAGAGTAATATTATATATAAGTATAAAATGATACTATTTAAGGGTAACACTATTTCGAGACTTAAATTGCGAAATGTTTTAATATTTTTAATGTATTATTTAAATCATTTATTAACTCTTAATATAATCACTTATAATGGTTTATTAATTGATCTCCAACAAAAAAATTCAATAATTTTTTTTCTATTAGACAATGATATCAAATATATTTATGTATATTATGTATTTGATATTGAGGAATTAATACTTATATTATATAATATTATAATTTATTGATTATTTATTATAAAAATAATTAATCTTTAATTATTATATAATTATCATATTATTGTTTAAAGTATAATATATTATTAATTGATATTATTAATATTATTATTATATTATAATAATATATAATTATTATTTATTATTAATATATATCTAATTTTTATTAATTAATATATTAGTTTATTATAATTATATATATATTATTATTATATTATTAATTATATTATTATTTAATTATTATATTAATCATTTATATTAATATTATAAAATTTTGTCAATGAAATTGACGTTAGTCCATACAAATATTTTTTTATTAGGTTAATTCCCTGATCTAACAGCTACGTAGATCTTAATATATACAATTAAAAAAGGTCAAATATGCAAAAATTATAATAAATAGAGTCTTATATATGCATTTAAATATATAATACTATACTATACTAATAATACTATATTATATATATATTATAATATATTATCTTATTATACTACTATATATAAATATATAAGTATATAATTATTATATATTTAATTAAATTATAATGATTATAATTATATATATATATATATATTAATTATTTATTAAATATGTATATAATTAGTAAATTAATATATATATATCTAAATCTCTATATATATATGAATTAATGGTGTACCTTAGGTTCACTATAATTATTAGCAATAATATATTTAATATAGTTTTTTGTTTATGCGAAACGTTCCTTTAATTATTTCTTTATTAATATGTCAATGCTAGTTACATGAACCACATTAAAGTAATTTCACTGGGAGTTCAAATAAATAATTATGGGCTTTTAATAATACTCTTTAAAATATGATTACCATTAAAGGTATTCAATTTGAGACCGAAATAAGGCCTAATGGTAATATTTGGCTCTCCCAGGTGATCTCCATTTTTCGAATAGCTTGGCTACGTTCGTCTCGAGCATGTACTGCAATCGCTCCGTTTAGGTGACACAATTACACCATCGGTGAGACCTGTGAATAAGAACAAAAAAAGGATATTAATACAGGTTATTTAGATAAAGAGAAAAACTATCTATCATCAAGTATCTTAATCATGCACAATAAAAATGTCTAGGGTAGCATCTTATAACAATAAATAAGTAATGTCCATATAAATTTTATACATTGTACAAAAAGGAGCCGTGACGCTATAACATATGAGGTATCTAATTATACACAATCTTATCAATAATTATAAATTATCTTATATATCATAATATATTCATAGTAGCATTATACACTAATAAGTATGTTTAAATTATATATAATATATATAACTTGGTCAGAAATGTAAGCACATCTATATTAGTTGCATAGCAAACATTATAACAACTAAAGGAAATACACAGAATATTAAATAAAATTTAGGTGTGAAAGATTGTGTAGAATAGAAAGAAGTATTACATTCGAGTTATTTAAGTATATAAAGTACTTTAGTCATTTATTACATAGAATAAAAATTAGGTATACAGTAATATCTTTATTTTATTAAGCCTTAAATTAAATTTTTTTTAAACATTTGTGTTTAATAATTCTTCTCCTTGTATATGTCAACATATAGCCTATTATTACATATTCTCACTATGATATTATAGTCCTATTGATCTAAATAATAGACTATATATTATAAATAATAGATATCATTAAACTAATGATATATACTTAAAAAAAATAAATAAAATTAATTATTGTATATGTAAATTTTTTTAGATATAGTAATACTGTAATCGCTTAAATACCAAGTCAAATATCCAAAGTCAATATTGCAGAGTGGTAATAGAAACATCTGATGGTAGTAGTTAATATATATATATATAATAATTGTGTATATAGAATATAAGAATTAATACTTCAATGCAGCTATGAAACAAAAGATTCTCTAGAAAAGCTCAAAAGGTGTAAATCTTCCGAAAAAACTGAAAATTTAGATCTTCAGTCAGCTCTTCCAAATGCTCCACTATTTCAAGATGTGCATACTTTGATAAACGAATTTGACTTCTATCTTAGACGGAAAAATAAAAACTTTGTTCAGAGTCGTTTTATATTTAAAGGAAATGGATAATATTGTAATTGTATATGCTCACCGCTCAATTTCGAAAATTTCTCTAAAATCATTACCCTTCGTAAAGGGAAACTTGAAAAACTTCCTGCATGACTAACTTCTCTTAACACATTTTCATGTAAATATATTAATATATTTCCTTCATTTTCAGTATCCAATATATCATAAATATCACGTAATACTTAATTTAAAAGTATCCTAACAAACACCACTTCATCCATTCAAATAACTCCATAAATATATTACTCATAATTGGAGATAAAGATTAAGAAAATAGTACCTATATATATATATATATATTATATTTCTAATTATTATAAAATTATTTGAATTAATAATTTATGCTCTATCAAACCTGGTATCATATAACATTTTTATGGACTTCACACTATGTTACATAATATAACCAAAAAGTAATAGAGTGGTCTTTATACAAAATAGTATTGTGTCGGTTATTGAAACTTTATTTACTTGTCTTTCATGATTGGACATCAATATCTATAAATAACAGCAATATATTCAGGTCTAGAAATATCGTTTTTTATTAATAATTGATTTTCGAATGAAAACGGCCGTTAAATTTAAATTATGTATTCCATGATATCTTCTGTAATTCAAATATTGGTGTCAATTGTATAAATTAATTATATATGGTATAAAAATTTGTAAAATCTATTATAATTATAATTATTAATATAATTATTTAGTTATTCATTATTATGAATGACTAATTTAATTTATAATAGTTATTTTATGTATATATTTTATTTATGGTTAACTATTATTAAATTTTATTATGAAAATTATTATTTTATTATTAATTATTATTATTTATTATTATTATTTCAAAATTGTTGCTTTAAATTTATTATTTATTAGTTATTTTATGTTAAAAGTATTTGAATCATGTCGTTTATCTGCTTGAGCCTTTTACTCTAAATATTAATATATAGTATAGTATAATATGAATATATTTCTTTTCTTTACCTACTCTACTTTTCTCAGGAAATGGTTGTAATCGAATAATAAGTTAAAATTGGAAATTCACCGAGCTCTTAAATTAAATTAATTGATTTTTTTATGTATTTTATGTGAAGCTAGACACACTATATATATAATAGGTCTATTAATTTAAATTATATATTATAATATTAATATATTTAATATTATATATATTATATAATATATAATATATATATTAATTTATATATATATATATTATAATAAATATATATATATATAAATATATATATATAATATATCGTCGAAAATAATATTGTGATACATATGGATATAAATAAGTATAATCTATAATTTGACTATAAAATTTCAAAAATATAAAATATAAACACAAGTTAAACACGTATGGACATAGTTTAATAAAAAACGCTGAAATATTTATAATAATATTTTATTATTTATTTCACTACTAAGTAACGACATTCATACAATATATTAATGTATTTACTAACTTAAATAATCCAGTTTTTATATATTTTACATTTATGTGTGTACATATATGTTTTGCATTTATGCTATCTATATTTAATTATTTTGATAAGCTTTTACAGATGTTTTCGAATAAATATTGTTTTGAATAATTTTAAGATAATATTAAAATTCTTAATAAGTGGAGATTATTATACTTTCCCTTCACTTTTCTAATTCCTACATATATATAAATTAAAAAACATTAGTAAATAGAAGTACGATACCTGCTATTTTTAAATATATAATAATATATATATAATTAATATAATATATATTATATATATTAATATATATATATATATTATATATTATTATATATTAATAATTTATATATTAAATAATCTATATATATTAAATTATATATAATATATATATAAAATATATATATAATATATATAAAATTTATATAATTAATAATTAATTCTATATAAGATATTATAATATTATATTAAGTTGCTGTTACATAAAAAGGCTACCTATTACACCATTTTTTTATATCAAAAAAGGCCCACCACTGTTAATCTCCTGTAAAATATTACTATGATGTAGAAATGAGAAAAAATGTGGAGTATATTACCATTAAACTCACTTAATCAATTATATGCAGTTATTAATAATATAAGGTATTATAATTAGTTCAAATATACGATTATATTGAAATTTTAGGCATTTTGAAATTTTATCCAAAAAATATTGAAACCTACTTTATATGTATATATATTATCTATATATAATATTATACTATATATATATTAGATTGATCATAATAAATATTTCACTGGTATTCTAACCTGTGATTAATTTTCTGAGAAATCAATTCAGTTTTATTTAGAAAATAAAAAATTTAAAGTTCTTCAAGTATTAGTTCTTGTTTATTTTTTATTTCATTTAAAAAGTTTTTTTTTTCTTGGCAAATTGCTTTTTGTTTTCATTTTAGGTTTTATTGGGATTTCCTTTCTGTTTGCTTCTCACTTTTATAATAATTCTGTTTTCGGGATTTTTTAATTATTTTCCTTTTTCTTTATTCTATTTTTTTCTCTTTTGTTAAGTAGTATGTTTTATTATGAATATTGTGGTTTTGTTTGCTGTTTTTTTCTGTTTTATTCTTTTTATCTTATTATACAATCTTGATTTTGTGTCTATTTTTCATTTTGCTCTTCTATTCATCTTTCCTTTTGATCTATCCTGTTTTTTTTCCATATTTTCATAATTCTTTCATTCTGTTCTTTCACTTCTGCTCTTCTTACTTTTCGTATTTATGTCTTTAAACTCTGTTTTAAAGTTCTGTTTATCTATCCTTCTATAATCTTGTCCATTTCTGCATCTGCTTTACTTAATTCTGATCTTCAGACTTGCTTTTTCCTTCCTTTTCCTCGTACTCTTCTACTTCTCTGCATCTATTACCTTCTTACACTTTGCATATAAATAAATATATGTTGCTTCTTCAAATTCATCTTAATTTTCATCAAATTATTCATTTCTCTCTT